>VOMN01023153.1:0-33915 GCA_014899125.1 Orchestia grillus | reverse complement strand
GACCAGGGCATAGAGGCCCAAACAACTTCAAGATATTCACGATATTCAAGTGAAGAAACCCATTTTCCTAGTTTGATGTTCAATTTCTTTCTTCTTGAAGTCATTAAAATGTCCGTCAAGTATTCAAAAGATAGCATCGAAAAACAATGCCATCAAAATTTTCTTTTGTCTCCCTCTTCTACAGCGACCCTCTGTAATTCTCCACACCCCTTCTTCAAGTGAAATGGAGATCACTTTGGGGGACCACCGCCGCGTCTCTACTTGAATACCGTATACGATATAATAATAAATTCTATTCCATCAACATTTCGTGGTTGAAGTAGAATTATCGTTGTTCCGCTTTCAAATTTTTCACAATGGAATTTGTTAACATTTTTCAGCCTTGCTTTTGTGTGTCATGTTCTTCAGTTTGCCAGTTAAGGTTACTTGCTCTCCCTCCTGCTTCGCGTCGACGAGGGCCTATTCTTTCTTGCATTCACTTAGGCTTGGCTGCTTCCATAGACCGTGCCGTGTGAACTATTCACCGTATTGGGGGCATTCCCGCTATTCTTAAGCTTTCCCTACCTGGACGATGTGGACTTTTCATCATGGAAGTAACTTTTCCTAGTTCCCAGAACGGAACAAAATATCTCTGATTCTCCCGTTACCCAAAATTTAACAAAATTTGTATCATTCTTTCGTCGCAATTTCCTGGTTCTACAAGAAACGATTTTGTCTCAGGTTCGTGAGAGTCAAAACAAGGATCTCAAGTACCAAGCCACTTGGCACGAGCCGGTCTTCAACGTGGAAAATCTGAAGCCTGAGTTGAATTACACAATCCAAGTTCGAGCTATACACGAGAAGGGGAAGAGCAAACCAAGTACCATCATCGTGGCAACAAAGCCCAGGCCTCCACAGCAGGAAATAGCCCCGGAAACCGTGCGAGCTAATTGTGAGTTTTTGTTCAAGTTATTTTCTTAAGCTTAAGCGGCGTTTTCCATTCTCTGACAAAAAAATTTTTTGCTCGAAGACTCAATTCTCGCGCAAACGTGAGCGCTGTTTTTTTCTCATAGCTTCACTTGTTTAGTATTAGAATATGCTCTTTTATTAATATGGTGGGGTAAGGATTCAAGTGTCATGCTGTACTCATATATTGTTAATGCGTGTTTAATGCCCCTGCTATAGTGTTCGCTAAAATGGCCGTTAGGTTAAAATGACACTCAGGAGCAACATAATGGGACGGATTCTTCGGCCTAAAACAATCATTCGCATTGCAATTAGTTCAATTTATACTCTGTTTGCATGCATTTTTCATCAACCCCAGAAAACTTTTGATAGCGTATTTAACGCACTGTAAGCCTTTTTTGCCTTTTTTATGTGATATTTCCAATCCCATGAACTGTAAAATGACCTCAAAACCAGGGTTGTTTTACCGGAAAAGTGAGCAATTAACCTCGGTTTTGTGTGTTCTCAGACATATAAATTCAGTCACTCGATTTACGCTCGGCAGCTTGCGAAAGTGAAGTGTGAGGGGTTCCGTTTTGTGGTGCACTCGTCGTAAACTGTTTTCGTTAATTCACTTTTCTCGAAAAGATGAAGTCAATGAAAGTTCACAGGAGTTATCCTATAGCAGGATCCGTAGACTACAAGTGATATGATTGAAGTATTTGAGGGACTCTCTACAAGACTATAAAAAATTGCAGCTTCAGAGCAGGATGATTTTATTTGAAATTTTCTCCCAGAAAACAAGGAAAAGACGTATGTGATTTATATGTCAAAAGACTCCGTAATTTTGACAAAGATATCACACGCGACTCTTTCCTTGACAAGTTAAGCTATAATAGGAGTCCAAATTCCTGCTTTGCGGCTTAGGTGGAATTCATGGACAGAAAAAGTGTCTGAAATTTTCAGCCGTGCTCGAAGCAGCAGAAACAATTCTACTCTAATAACTGCACTGTACAGTATATCCCACAAAAAAACCGAACCCTCTTTTTGAAGGGTTATTTTACAAGAAATTAAATGTTTATGTTATTCTTATGATGATATTACTGATACGGAGAAAAACTACTCAGTTCAGGTTCTTGTAGGACATACTGCACAGTAGCCGCGTGATTGAACAAGACCCGTCAACAACGCCCTTAAACTTCCTCCAAAGACTTCATCACTGTAATGCAGGCCGTCAGTTCACAATCGTGCAGACTTGATAAATGAGGCATCACTAAAATTCTCGAGTCTAGAATAAAGACCATTGAATTGACATTCCTAACTGATGCCAAGCCGTGCTTTAAGAAATGTAAAATGTAAAAATGTGAACAGTGGTTGAAGGAATTCTGCTATTAAATTAAATAAACCCTGAAGTATAGAAGTGAAATGCTTCTGGTATAATTCTTTGAATTCCGTAGTTACTTCTTTTTTTTGGTTCCGTAATGACTACTTTGCAGAGAAGTTAGTTTACTTAGCATGGGTTTCTTGTCTCATTNGGCATTCTTACGGGCAAACTTGGCTGGGATAATTGTCAGCCTAATTTACAGTTCAAAAAAAGTTTCCCTCAACTCTGCTCTTTTGAGTTCGAGCTCAAGTTTGTTGTAAACTTCAACCTACACTGCCTTGGACTCTCAACGAGATAGCAAGTTGATTGTGTATGCAAAGAAATACACCACAGCTCTGCTCTTTGTGGACAGTGTAATGTACTGCACGAAAACATTCCATATCACCCCAGCAATGTATTTTTTTACAGTTCTGTGGTAAACTACTTCATATCCGCAAGGTTTAACCGAAAAAGGAAAGAAAAGTTTATTTACAATGTAAATCAAAATGTCTCGTTGAATTATGATTTACTTTTTTTGTGTTTTTCAATATTTTTCTCTGATGCTCCAGCTGGGTGCATTTCCCATTTTTCCGATAGGTGGCATCGGTAAAATAAAGAATACTCAAGTAAGTAAGGTAACTTTTCAAAAAATTATATTATGGGAGATGATTTCATTTGAGGAAATTCTTCAAGTTCTTTAGCGTATCAGTGCTACCGACGTAAACGAGGGTACCTTACTTATGGCCCACCCTGTGCAAGAGGGCAGCATTGCGTGCAGGCTTACAGGACGGAGCTTGTGCTTCCTCAGGCAATGTTGTACCTGAAGATTGCGCGGCTACCACCCATGTGTATTTAATATTAATCTAACTTAAATTTATTAGACCTGATACAGAGTACGAGTTACTGCAAGCTGATGGATTGTTGAATGAATTTGGCACAGTCGGACGGAATTAAAAAACTGTACCAATGTATTTGAATTAGTGTCGAAATGAATGTGTATGGTCATCAACGTCAGTAGCGTGACTTCAAGGTAGCCATATACTGGGGCAGCAAACTCACATTTACTTCCACGAAGCAGAAAGGGAAAATTACTTTCCGATGGATGCAATGTAATCGTAAATGATAACGCCTAGAATCCCGTCTCGTTTGTTCAATGTGACCATCTCTTTTACGAATTAATGCATTGGATAACGATATGAATGCAGCAAATGAGGTACGCAGGTTTTCTTGATCAAGCTCTCGTTGATGTTCAATTCAAAGCGATTCGAAACATATCGATGATTTCAAAAGGTATATCATGCAATATGAAAACTGTCACAGTCCCATCCATTCAGTGCAGCGCATATGAACACATGGAATAAAGCGTGGATCAAAATCACTTGTACAGTTTTTGCTAACAATTAATAAGCATATTGTTCCAATTAGACGTGCAATCAATGTAAATATATAACTGAACTCGAAACATTCAATGAGCATCGAGGTGAGGCGCACACAGACAATGCCTGCCCGAGATGGCTGACGTATTGATGCGTCCCACGCCAACGGACTTTACAGTCACTCAGTTCTCGAGCCAGCAAAGGCGGTATTTGCTTATCAAAATGATTATAATTACATGACTAGCAATAGTTTTAAAATTTTTAGTTGCTTCTGTCCTGGTAAGGGTGACTAATGGAGTGCGGCAGTGACATATACTGAAATCTGTTGATTATTTTATCTCTTTCATGTTTGTCGATGTGTCCTATTTTTGTATTTTATGCGCTATTTCTAATAAGAAAGTCTTTTAATATCCCATTATTTAAAATTACTCTAATTTATATTCCTCTGCACAGAACCCGCGCTAAGGTAATGTTGAATTTCACTGGATTTGCGCAGATAAGAGTGTGCAAACTTTCAATTCGTGAATCTCACTTCGCCTCCAAAGGCTACCTAGTACAAGAAAAATAAAACTTGCGAGGATAATATTTGGATAAACACTAATGCACTCTGCGTTCAGTGGAACAAGGGGCAGCTCCAAACGCGCCGTCCTTGTCGTCTGCGACCGGGAGCAGCTCTGCAGTGAGCGTGGTGGTGGCACTCATCGTGGGCTGCGTGGTGCTCGTGGCAGTGCTGGTGGCCGTCGCCGTGCGCTGCCGGTCCATGTTGGTCGGGACTAAAGGTAATCAAGAGACGCTCTCCTCAAATGTTGTACTGCTGTATCAGTGCTACGTTGTTTTGTTTAAGACGTACGACAGAAATGTCGTTGTATTGTACGGTAGAAGCGAGAGGGAGTCTCTGAGGAGGGTGAAGCAAAGAGTATTCAAGCGAGTAAATAAGCACAGAGAAATTGATCCCAAAGGTGATTGCCCTGTCACAGCGAAGTAGAACACGACCCGTGAGTGTCAGGGGCAAGAAAAATTTTTAAAGTTTTGCAGCAAGTCCGTGTACTTAAAAAAAACTCAATCATGATAGAGTGAGATACAAGTTTCTTTGCGTAATTTCTAATATAAAATTGAAACTCGAGCCTAGAAATTCAACGCATGCAGCAATTTGCAGATGTGACTTACCCTTGGGAGTCGATTTGATGCTGCTGACACAGTACACTGGGGATAACATAAGAGCTCTTTCTGTGCATAAGCAAAATACTGTTAAAAATGAACAAGTTTTAAATTATCGAGTGATTTTTTATGGTCTTAGAAGTGCCCTGGGAGAGTTCGCACGCATTAATTTTTAAGGGTAACCAGAATTCTCTCTGTTCTTTTCTCTTGCTCTTTGATGCTGTGTTTCGAACTTAGCGCTGGATACGACCGCAATATTTTAGTTGAGAGAAATGTGAAAACAAAAAGTTGCAGGAATCATAATTAATTGACTGTGGCAGTGCTTCTTCGGGGTGAAAGTCTGTTTGGATCTTCCAAATATATTCGAACTATGAACAAATAAAGGCATACAGTACTCTAGACTCACACCATGTGTGCGTTCCTAATTTCAGGATCTGTCAGAATCGAATAGCCACCGTTCTAGCCATATATTGAGCCATATCTATAGACTTTCCCATTTCTGATCCGCGAGTGATACAGCTGTACATGCTAAGCTTTACCTCAAAGCTAAATCGTGCTAAAAATAGTCTAAAAAGATTGGATTTCTGGATGCAAGTCAAACCTAGGAAATGAAGCAAGGTGGGAAAGGAAAATATGCTGGTCAAAACTGAAAAGTTCTCAATACGTCTGACGCTGCGGGCCCGAGTGAGATAGAGCAATTTGGACACTTCCATGGAGACATGAAGCAGGTTGTCGTTTTAATTTGGGTGAGCTGGAATAGTAAACTTTTTTGCAGAAGTGCACCTGAAAAATTTTCACCACCATTTTTGGTTAGCATTTCTGAACGTTGCGGGCACGTTGATGTAGAGTTATTCGTTAAAAGTATATGTTTCTTTAGCATCGTTTGAGCGAGACTAGCGGGTTAGTCATTCAAAATAAAATAAAAATGTACGTGGTATTTTAGAGATATTTTAAAGCTAGTAAATTATAGAAGCCTGTTTAGTTCCAAAAACATTCTGCAAATCTTGGAACAAATAATGTGTATGTATCATGGATGAAGTAACTACCAAAAAGAAGGTTTCAGGTACTGAAATAAACGAGCATTTGAAAGGGGTCGTGTGCCGAGCCCCCAGTGGCGCCAGAAGATTCCCTTTTAATAGCCCTTAATTAAGACGTATTCCCCCTTTCCGTGCACAGGCAGGTTTTAGAGTAGCTGGCTTAGCCAGTAAGATGACGTTTTTCGATAAAGGATCATTTTTTTGGGGCAGCCCGAGCTTTTGAACAAACGATCATTTTTCCCCTTCTTTCAACGACGGTTTCATTTAACTGTTTATTTAATACGATATTCATTGCACTAATGCGTCTTCTGATTCTCAGGACGCATAATTTTCGGTTCGTTTTTAAAACTCTCGTACTAAAAAGTACAAGAATTTTTCGTACATTTTAGGCAGATCAGATATTTTTAAAGCCCATGCACGATTATGGCACACGCAGTTCAAAAATTTCACTGCATCTTTCTTCCTAATTTGAAGGGCGTGCTGGCAACGGCAAAGCGGACGTGCAGAGCAGCAACGACCTGCGTCTGCACGACTGCGAGATCAGCGAGGACTGCTCCAGCGGGCCTGGCAGAGGTGTGGACGAGAGGCAGAAGGCAGAGCACGTCGCCTCCAGAGAGTCTTTGCTTACTTGCCGAGATGCAACCGACTTGGCCAAATATTCCCCTGTGCTCCAAAATCCCCAAGGTATTTTGATAAGTTCTACAGAGAAACGCATAGGTGCGTTCACCTCTAAGCTTTGCTTGTTAGCGTGGTGAAGTGCGTGAGTGTTGGTTTGAGTTTCGTTTCTTGATGTGCTCGTGTCTGCAAAACCGTAGTCGAAGAAATAGAAATCTGTAATGCTGGTGCCGGAGCCATGACATTTTTGTGACTAGCAGGTAAGTATGTATGTAATAAGAGAATAGTGTCGTTAGAATTAGAGTGTTGAAAGGTCAGAGTTACATGTGTACACTCGTACATTAACTTGCTATTTATTTCACAAAAATTCGTATTCTCAGCTCGATTTTCTAAGAAACATTCAATATCTGCCATCTAACACAAGACGCTCATCTTCACCCGCGTAGTAGTGAAAACTCTAAATGAATCAAGGGATGGTGGTCAAGACGTTTCCGCAGCAAACGCTGTAATTAACGAAGAAGATAAGGCTTTCATCTTCCACATTTAGTCAGGAGACGGCGGTTGGTAACAGATATACCTGCTGGTTGTACTGAATGAAATGGGAGTATACCTGCAAGTCCTGATAATTTGGTTTGTAAGATTAAAAATGCCATGGTAGGAGAAACTGTAGGTGTTATAAATTAATTGGTGAAACGAATTTAGGGAGTCTATAGCCACAACAGCTTTAAGTATTTTACATTGTCGAGCTAAGAATAAATGAATCGTACTTCCTCTGAGCTTGAGCGTATTTGAGAGCATGTAATTGTTTCTACTGTTGTAACCTCACAACTATCTTAAATGAACAACGTTTTGCGATCATCCCTCTAGTGAGCTACTGATGTGTCACACACGCCAGTGAGTACGTACATGAATTAAAATAAACAGTGCTCGAGCACATAGGCTGGAATTTTCGCGGAATGTACTCAATGCCGTTGCATTTATGAAATTTTACGCCGAATGAATTAATTATTCTCATATTTGATGGAAATCAGTAGGAAACAATTTAATACACTTCGTACAGTCAATCCTTGCAAAAAAGACTCATGAATTCAACTGAGCGACATGTTAATACATTATAGTAGTGTAAATTGATTCATCAAGTTGTTTTTAATTTTTTTTTATTAATCCAATGTGTAAATGCCCAGGCTCTATATTTCGTCATTGCAAATATTTCACATTTTATCGCACTTTTATCTCGTCTGCTCACACTGAAATATTTCAATCCCTTCTTTTATTCTCTTTTGCAAGCCTTGTTAGGTATCCTCTTTTCTTATGCTCTAACTGCAACATTCCTTGCATTACTTTCAAATATTGTTTGTTTGTACACAATATGCCACGTTCTAATGAGTTCTGCTTATTTTTAAATTTCAACTTTAAGCGTAATTTAAACTAGAGATTTATTCATTTTCATCTTTCATGCGACCTTCGCTGATGTCAACACTCTCTGTATTCACGCCTCGTCTAGTTTTTTCAGACTTTTCGTATGAAATTCCTTGTTTATAAATAGAAGAACAAGAATTCTGCACCTTTTCAACTTTGTCTCTATAATGCAGGGCATTTCTTCAGAGGCAAATGTCCCCACTGCACAAAAATAGAAGTCAGATGGAGCAATAAATGTCCTGAGAGCATTGCGGAAGTGGCAAAATTTATCGCTCATATATCTGAATACGTGACACTGCGTTGATTTAACTATCTAATAAGGACGGAAATAGTTTTGATGAAAGATTATCTCTTTTCGATTGTTAAATGCTGGGTGTTTTTTTCCTGTAACTCTATGAAACATTTGCATAGTAACCCAAGAGAACAATGTCACATTCTTGAGTAAAGAATGAACTCTACGTTTAAACTAATAGCGATTCATTCAAGAGCCACTCGACGGAATTCAAGGTAAAAATCCCAAAATTTTTGCAGGAGATTTATGCGCGAGAAGTACAATAATTGTAAGGTCCCACCCACGTTTTTCGGAAACAACGTCCATCTGATCAAACTTCATCATACTGCACTGCATGGGTAACAACATTAGAAAGGCATAAGAAACTCAAATCGTTTTTAATGCAGCATATACAATAGCAATGGATGTACTTAATGAACGAACTACCTTGAATCAAAGCCAATTTTCAGAATGGCCTAATAAGTGATAGTGAAAGAAGTAATAACAGGTATGTAAGTTGCTGCAAGTTCATGGAAGTTGTCAATTTCTGGAATTCAATCGAAGTAATTCTAGTTGATACATCAACTGTTCTTCTACCACGAGTGTTCTTTGCTTCTTAATTGACATCCGCATACTTCCATAGACTCGTATGAAAATGCATCCAAAGTTTCCAATCAGGTTCATGTCTGGAGGTTTATACAACCAGCCCATTTTTCAAGATTTATAAAAACCTAGTTCTTGCTGGAACACCATCGTTTAGTAAGCTCCATGTGAAGGAGCAGTATCTTGCATTGATAGATAGTTCTCTTGAACCTTATCATTCTTTGCAGCCTTAACCAGGGTTTGAAGTGGTCTTTCAGAATGGCTATATAAGCATTTGAAGTCACTTTCACGCCATCACGCACTCTTCGAGGACTAACCAGTACAGCCCCAATATTGCAGCCCAGATCATAATGCGTTCTCTTTTTTGTTGGCACTTCAAGTGCTATTACACGTATCAAAAAATTAATGCATTCATTGCACACTTCAATGTGTAAAACGTTTATCGCAAAACCAATATACATGAGTGTGTCATGGACATTAGTTTGTTCCAATTAATCAGTCAAAAATACAGCTTTACTCAGCTTAAGTCTACGGAATTTACAACGAATATTTAACTTTGTCTTTTTTTTTAGCTTAGTTTAAATAAGGTGAAGATTAAATTAACATGGTACAAATTCAACTTAAATATTTAAACCTCGGATGAATGAAGGCATTTACAGAGCATGCGGTATCCATTGCCATTTTAAGAAAAAATCAGTATTACATGTTAAGGAATAAACAAGCTTCAGCATGGCAAAGTCAACCAATTCCTAAAGATTAAATTTTCTAATAACGTGCGTTTATGGTATTGATTCGTAATGTTTTACTGATTTTTAACAATTTTTTAAAAAATTTTAGCAAAATACTATACCAAGTCAAACCAATACTTAATGATTAAATTTTCTAATAACGTGCATTTGTGGCATTAATCCGTAATGCGTTACAGATTTTTAACAATTTTTCAATTTTTTTTAGAAAAATACGAAGCTAGCCCACTGAATTTCTTTCATAAAAGCAGTGACTATAACTCCACCGGACTCGGAGCGAAGGAAACAAGGTGAACGAGCATTGGAAAAACTGACAGTAAATGTTAGCACTCGAACAAAGCAGACCAAATTTATACGTGTGAATAGTAATTAAGAAGAACTAACGTCCCAAAAAAGTTCATGCGTGGAAGTAGACCTGACCATTCCCTACCTAAGCACAAGCGCACCATTTTTATTCCGCATTGGACATGCAATCAGTGTGCACAGTGTGTTCTCGACGCATAATTGAAGTCGTGGTGGACAAAAGTTATATTGAGCACCCAACACTGAAACTCATATTCTGGAGGGAAAACTTCTTAAAGGTCTGTGCAGGCATTTTTCGATGCTCTTGTAGTATCTCAGTTGTCACATGTCTGTGAAGAGTGTAGACAAAATGTTCTCCTGCTGAAAAACCTTGTTTATATTGATAAAGATTAAACACGTCATGAATGTAAATTTTCCACAAGAAGGTGTTGGAAATGGAAAAAGGGATCGAAAATTGTATCCGTTGTTGACAATAACACCGTATAAGAATGATTGATTCCTGGATGGAAATAAAGCGAATTAATCCTAAAAATGGAATAATTGCACGGAATGTGACTTGAGTGGTAGGTGAATGATAGGCTGCTGAGCAGTGGAAGGAGCAGTAAATAACGTGCTTCACTCGGTGGTGGAAACAGACGACCAGGTTGTGATGGGTCTTCTAAAAGAAAATGCTGATCGTACTCAGAAATTATCTTCCGTATAATTAATAAGGAGAACTAGAGGCGAGCTAAAAACTACAGAAACTACGGTGAAGATAAATAAGTACCAACTGAAATGTTGAGCTACGCATCCGATCAGTTCATAACATTTTTGGCTACATTTTTCTCTGGATGTCTTCTTTCCAAAAGACTTAATGCAAGAATAATATATGAAGTCTTTTGGAAGGTAAGGATCCACCTCTACCTTTTATAAGCTCCTTGAATTATTGTTAGTTTCGGCTAACACAGTACTTTACAGTATTGTTTATTTAACGAAAATCGACAATTTTTCAGCAAATTCTTTGAAATTAAGCTTTCTCAAACTACCTCTCTTGTTTTAATATTTTTTTGTTGTGTTACTTTCCAGATAAATCTCCTTAATAAAACAATAAATATTTTAAGTCTTTTCTAGCATTTGCTATACACAAGTGCGAAGCTTTCAGGCAGGCGAAGCACTGCTGTGCTCGGCATCTCGCATTACGTGCATTGTGTTTCAATGAGATGAGATGCCAAAATCAGCGTCACAGTTCCCGTGAAGCATATGTGTTATCAAAATTCTCATTCTGTAAAAATGCCCAGTCAAGTTTTGTGCTGTCTGAGTTTTCGAAGCAATATCCATTTAGACCTGCTGCAAAATCAAATTGCACACGCGCTTCTGCCGTTGAGTTCAGCTCGCTGGAGCGGCCTGGGTGGGCGCTACTCGTATAACAGCACGCGGGGCTTCAAAGGATGGTAGGGAAACTGACAGAGCGGAAGAATATGCCAGTGAGGTTGACTCCAAGCAAAAATGCGCTTTGCATTCTCACCTGATAGATACATCTCTGAAATTTCCTTGACGGAGAGACGTGCAGCGTCCGAGCTGAAGTTTATCGTTGGCTAGTGAGTTGTGCGTCGAGTTGCAATGTATTCCGCTGAATGCAAAACGTTTAGTGAATCATATAAAATGAGCCGTTAGCTAGTGATAATTATTTAAGCCTCCTATCACGTGAACTGCAGTTATCGTCCTATATATCTTTGATAATAAAAAGTTCAATTCTTCTGAAGTCCAATTCCTAAAAACGAACTAACTCCACACATCGGTAGATGACAAGGCAAAAAGATACAAGGGCCACATTGTGACAGTGCACCGTTTCGTTCTCCATCCATGATTTTGACCCTACTTTTTACGTCTGTGCACGCACAACGAACTACTTTGGCCCGTGTGCGAAGTAGTTTCGCGAGCAGGGATGCTTGTTCTAGGGTCAAAAGCAATAACGGAAGACAAAACAGTGCGATGTTACAAGGAGTCCTCGGTAACCTTTCACCCCGGCTTACCTTATGTGAGGGTAAGTTGAATATGCAAATAAGTAATTGAACCCTGAGTGTTCCTCGTCGCGTATGACTTGAGATAGCACGGACGTGTGTTATTTCTTAAAATCCGAAAAAAGTTGCTGTCAACAAACGCATACACTCCATGTGCTGCCCGCCATTTTAGTCGAGCTCGTCAAGTTTTGCGAATTTCTCGTTGAGTGACTGGGTCTAGCCTTCGAAATATGTGCAGACCGAACTTTGGGTCTAGCCATTCGAAATATGTGCGGACCGAACTTTGGGTCTAGCCATTCGAAATATGAGCAGACCGAAATTTGGGTCTAGCCATTCGAAATATGTGCGGACCGAACTTTGGGTCTAACCTCTCGAAATAAGTGCAGACCGAACCTTATCCTGCACTAATAAGTTACCGCGTGAGCCAGGAACTACGTTTCTCTTGAGAAATTTTCTTGTACGGTGGAGCAGGCGAGGCGTGAAATGAAGATTTAATGCGCCAGCGATAAATATGCATGCCCTAGAAAATCTTATTTTATCAGCGTAAAAAATATACATTTTTTGACATTGGGCATGAAAGAATTTTCCATCTCCGTGCGACGCTCATGACTAACATAATCTTTGTCCAAAGAATATAAAACAATCAAACAGCTTAATAAGATTTTAAAAAACATTTGGGAATTTAATTTCATAAAACTTGATATGAATTCGTTATCAAAAAGTTATGAGTTTTAAATGGAAATTCCCTCAGGGGGCGGGTATAGGGTAGGCAATTGGATTAGATTAATTAGTAAATCTATTGTACGCTAAGGGGACTTGCAGCCACAGAGTGCACTGTCAAGTTGCCTCAGCTATAGATAGGCCTTTGGGACTTCTGTCTTTCGTGCCCTCTTTACGTCTTTCGATTTTTACACCTTCTTCACTATCCCTCCTTTGTCTTCTGCGCCTTTTCATTCTGATCGCCCTAAGATTGCGAGTTAAGAAGAAGGCGGAGGACTCTTATTTTTCGTATCCTCTTTGCTGTTTTCGCCTTCTCTGCTATCCTTTCTTTGTCTTTTTTCCTCTTCTTTTTTAATTCGTTGTTTCTTTGCGCAGAGAATTCTCTGTGGAAATGCACCTCGTACATAGATTATCCGTTTTTTACAGTCAGTACGAAATGGTCAGTTCTCTTTCGGCCCGAAATAGTCCGAGTTAGTGAAAGGCTACAATCTATGCCACCACTACTCGCTATATTCGGGAGAAAATGCAATCCAAAAAAGTTTGGCTTGACAGACTCAGTTTTCCAGTGAGAACAGTTTCATCTTGCGACGGTCTACCTCGCAACACTTCAGGAATAGTAACTTTAGGAGTGGAGGATTCTGTCTACGTGTCAAAAACTTTTATCGTAAAATTTTAGGTCATCATAATTATAACAGCTGACTGTTATAGACACGACTGTAGCTCTTTGCTTCGATTGTCATTCTGCACCAAGATTTAGCACTCAATCTATTGCTAAAACTTTTCAAACTACATTACAATAGTTTTTTCGGTAGAAAGTGATGTCTAGTAAAAAATGCTAATCCTATTTTTTACATCTCTGCCCGCGTAAGTCTTTCGCACACAAGGAAAGTAGTTCGTTTCGAGTTCAGAGATGTAGAAAGTAGGATCAAATTTATTAACGGAAGACAAAACGGTGCGCTGGCACAATGTACCCCGGGTATCCTCTTGCCCCGGCCTATCCTACTTGGAATGAGTACAACAAGCAAATGCATTGGATGCAATGCATACAAAATTATTCATATATTCATGAAAATATTTTGGTTTGCAACAAAACATGCTATGAGAATGTGGAATTTGTATTATTTTGCAGGTCTTTTACCAGTTTATAACGTCAATTTCAATCGCACGTCCGTCACATGACAGTACGTCTGTTCGATATTATGTCCACAAGTTTCTGGTCTCCTTACCTCCAGATCGCAGTCACGTGACGTCACGCCCCAGCTCTAGGTCACAGAGGCGACACAGCTCCAAGATCTCCCTCTCAGACAAACAGGACTCACCAGACCTGCTGCCCAGAAAATCAAACAGAAGCGGATCTGAGGTCAGCTCTGATCCTTGGGTAAGCTTTTTTGTGGCGTCCCAGACCAACTACTCTGAGGTGAAGTGTTACCACAGAGCTGTGCGCGGAGTTCGGGTGCCAAATTCCCGCTCATTTTGTAATTATTTAATGATTAGTGACGGCACGACACAGGCTAACGCACCAAAGCGCTAGAAAATTGCTACTTCTACCATTGATTAATAATTTGATGTCAGGATTTTTGCTATGACGGAAAGCAAAGGCTTGACCCTTCAGGGACATAGGATAGGCAATATGGTTGGTTTAGTTAGGCTTCTGAATTTTATGCTAGGGAACTATGTAATAATAACAAGCAAAAATTGGCGTGCTGAAATATTAACTAACAAGTTTTTCTTGTAGCCTGTTATGATTTTCAGTAGTATGATATCTAATTTGCCACATTATTTCAGTAAATTTCAGAGATCGATGCAAAATGATCCACACTGAATAGGAATTCCTATTTATTAACAAACGATCATCCCTTATGCTGGAAAAATTTTGAAAATGGATCCAAATCAAATCCAAAAAATGACTGAGATAACAGTTTATAGCTCCTCAGCTCTGGATGACGGCTGATGCCTCTTCAATCCTTGCATGGAGCCTAAACTTCGGCCACTGTTTTGAAAACTGGTTGATGAACGTAGTAAATAACTGAAGCTCGAAAAACAATAGCTGATTTATATCTCGTCCGGAGACCATACTAATATAATTGTCTTTTTTGCTGTTTATTATAACATGCAGGATTCATTTTGCTTATTTTTAATGATTCTTCTTTATAAAAAAGGTATGCTACTCCGTATTTCTTTCATAACGAGACTCTCTTTCAACGATAACCAACATGTGTGTTCTATCTGTTTTCCAGTTGTCAGTGAACGTTCTTCAACTGCAAAGGGAGTCGCAGCAGCTCAGTCCTCATCACCTTTCCTTCCCACTGCCTTGTCTTCCTCAATCCGCCGCAGGCTCTGCCCAGTCCTTCCAAGAAGTAGTCCCACCCCTTCCAGCTGCTGCTCCTACTCAACCTTATCGGTCTGAGTGCTCTCAGCTAAACTCAGCCACACTTCAAAATATACGGCCAAATTTGGCTCCTCAGAAAGGGAGCTATCATCCGCCAAAGTCAGGCTTTTTCAAGGAAGACAATAATTACGCCAACTCTTGCTCCGATAATAAGTTTATTCAAGATAATCCTTTGTGTTATAAAGATGTGTCGCATACTACGAAGAACGTGGTGCAGGCTCAGATGTTAGGTAACAGTGGTAGTCATTATACCGTAGCGTGCGACCCTTCTGCTCAACTCGTGTTAAACCGGGGTTCGCAAATCGTACCTGTCCTTTTACATGATAGAACCATGACCTCTCCAGCCCCGTCGACCTGTTCTTCTTTGGAATCTTCTTCTGCTGCCCACCAGTCGTCTTCACCCGCACCTTCTTCAAATCAGCAGACGCTGTCGACATTCCAGTATCCATCACCTAGCCATGAAAGTAACTCGAGGAATTTTCATGTGAAAAGAAACAGAACGTTGCCCCCAGAGTCAGCAACCAGAGATTATTCTACGTCAGTTTCCGAGCAACACGACAATGACTTTACCCTAAGTTGCGGTGGCAAGACTCCAGCAACTAAGCCGTACGAAAGCTTAGCAATAAATTTGGAAGATCTCCCTCCCCCTCAACTCCCCTCTGAGAGGGGCCAGTCTGTACGGGTAAATCAAGTTTTAGATCACAGAGAAGAAAGTAATGGTTCAGATCGCGACATTTCTAACACTGCAACCATTCGCAGGAGTGGGAAAAAAGGGAATTAGCCTTCGTAGCAAATACGTCGTTCACTATATCATCGTGAAACACTTTTATATTTTTCTATTCATTCCTATCTATTGAACTGCAGTCACTATCATGAATTTTAGTGTAATGTTCTCTGTATTAATAATATATATATATATCAAATTAATATTGTTGACGTACTCTTTGTAAACGATGATGTTGTCAAACTTTGATGTTACCTTCGTGTATTTATACGAATTCAGAGTTTAAAATGAGTATTCAGATCCTTGTATATTGTCATCTAAAAAATAAGATCGACATAGCCGAGGCAGATGGCACCACTGATTTTCCTAACAGTAAAGAGAACTTTTGTTTTGTTCGTCTGGAATTAATTACTGATGAATTTACATAATTTCAAAGGTTCGTGTCACGGATTGGACAACTACGCACAGTAACTGCAAGTATACGTATATGGTTCTCTTCTCGCTGGATTAAGACCTTTACAACTTTCTGTCGCCTATTGTCAGGCAATTTCCCGTAAAGCTACTGTCAGTATGTAAAAAATAATGCGGAAACAAAGTCGCGTGTAGCAAAGAATTGTGTAAAAACGGGGATTTCAGCAACTTTTCAAAGAATGGTCGAAATTAACTTGACTTTCTTCCTTCTTATATTTTTTCATCGTTAGGAGTCGGAAATAATATTTGTGCTTGAAACTTATTTTGCACACCAAATTGGTCACTGAACTTCTGAATATTATCTCTAATTTTGCAACTATCTTATCTACGCATTCATGCAAAAAATTAAGATATGATTCACAATTAACCGTAAAGCAAACCGTGAGTTATGTATACAAGTCAGTAAAATTCAATTGCAGCCAATTAAACAGGGTTAGAAAAATTTTTTCTCCTGAAACCTTCCTTCCCTACACATTCACAGCTTCTCTTTAGATTCACAACTTCTCTACACACCCACAACTTCTCTAGACACACTCAACTTTTCTAGACACACATAACCTCGCTACGCACCTACAACTTCGCTACACACCCACAACTTCTCAACACACATATAACTCCTCTACACACCCACAATTTTCCTGCTCGCCCACAATTCCCCTAATCGCTCACAATTCTCCTACACGCCCTCACCTTTCTAAATAATTGGCTGAACGTCCTGTGACACACCAGGGCTAATGAGCTCAAAAAGAGTCGACCCGTCTTTTTCTAAATCCTACTCTATGACTTGACAATATTAAAAATTGCATCATATGCCAGTGCATGTATTCAAATGTTCAAATGTGCTTCAAATTTGCTAACTATTTTTCGTAGCAAGAAAGAACTATTGGTCTCCATTACAAGTGTCTCATTTTCAACCGTGGAGGAATTTAATTCACGTCAAGATTGTGGCGTACAATTAATAATGTGTATTAATAATCAATTAATGCGTAAATTAATAATGCGTAATTTTTGATTGCGCTAAGAACATTCGTCTATTTTTGGACAAGGTAACTGCTTTCAAAACAGCATTCTATGTCAAAGTTTATTTCCACTCAGTTTCAATCTAACGTTCGTTTCAAAGGAAACGTAAGCCCAAACATCGTCATATTTTCGTGCAACGTTTATTTAGAACCCTTGACTTACATTGAAAGAAAATTATACAAGAAACTGATTATTCTTACATCATCGATTTTTGATCCTCCTTTGAATGGACCCGCACACTAAACTTGACTGCCAAATGGCTCTTCTTAGTCTCGTTGCTCCGCCTCATAGAGGTCTCGAGCAGGCGCTGGCTTTGCTATGAGGTCCAGGGGACCCAAACTCCCCACCGTGGGGTTGGTTTTTATCTGGGCTTGGGCTGCGGCTTGCTGCTGCTCTGTTGGGGGGGCATTGGTCGCATGGGCAGCCAGTGCTTATGACTTGAGCGACAATATGTGTAATTCCCTGTGTAAAGAATATTTTTCAGAATATGTAAGTTTATAAATATGTTCATATCTTCGGCCTTACCACATAAGAAAAGTGCTTTCCCCAGCTGAAATATATTCCTCTCCAAAAAAACGTACATTATTGAGTTCTTCCTAGCGTGAAAAGATATGTTTGCATTTTGAAAACGCGTTAAAGCACTTGCCACTTTATTATTTTAGGAAAAACAACATTTTGAATAACAAATGAAAATAATATTTATCAAACATACAACCTACATACCGTTGTTTACCAGTCAGAACGTTCAATGCCTATGAAGTTATTGATGAGGTGACATTTTTATGACTTATTGAAAAAGCACTCGATTAATGTGACGAAAAATAACCGAATATTTGCCGTAAATTTATGTGCATGCAATGCAATAATTGCAGGTAAGGTTCCATCCAAATTCTCAGCAGCTACGACCCTCCACGCAAATGTCGCTGTATGGCACTGTGTCATGATATAAATTCATTATTAACAAGATGTAATTAAAACGCATAAGAACCAAAACATTTTGTTAAATGCGTCATATATTATGGCAATGCATGTACAATAAATAAACTTCGCAAATCGCAACCAACAACAAGAATAAACTAATTCGGGATTGTGAAGGCAGTCAACAGGGCATATACGATCCGTCACCTGGAATGAGTTAGATAGGGCACTTGTTCAAGCAACGTGTCAATTGAGAGATTTCGTAAGATGTAATTCTGCCTCATACTGTACATCAATTATTGCCTGCCAGAAGTTTTCGGTGATTCTAATTTGACGTCCATTTTCATGAAACTGTCGTTTGAGAATACTCCACAAATTTTCAGTAGGGTTCAGGCATGTAGAATTGGCCAGCCAGGTCATTTTCCGAGGCTGCGTGTGATGGAGCATTATCGTGCATAAATATTCTTCTTCTCCTGAAGGTTATTTTTGCTTCATGAACAATGGCTCGAAATGCTCTTTCTGGCATACAATATAAGCAATGACAGCCATTTTCACAACATCGGGCGCTCTTCAAGGGCCGACTTATACCCCACGAATAATCCGAGCCCAAATCACAGCGCGTTGATGACCGACATGTCCGATCTTAACTCATCCTTCGCCCCAACCACGAGGTCCATCTAAAGAAAGAAAGAAAGAACAATCGTTTATTCCAAAATCAGTCACATACAGAGCATGTTACATCGGGGTTTCAATTGGAAAGATTACAGCAGTAAAATTCAAATGTGGAAGTCGCGAAGAAACTTCTCATTGAGGTGAGTAAGACCGCAACCTCAAAATTCCTGGTAAAAGTTGAGTTGAAACTTCAAATTCAGTTTCGTAATTCTATGCAAAGCATGAAAAGTGAAGTATTAATCTTTTTAACATCGTGTGATCATGTCTAAGGCTTGAGTTTCATTAGCAAACAAAGCCTTTGAAACGAATTCAATCGTGTTCTTTTCGTTTATTCTAAACGTTTCTTCTCGTTCATTTTGGTCAGTAGAGGCTTTTTCACGGGACGAACGCGTTTACAAGCTTTTTCTGAAGACGGAGCTGAGTATTTTTGAATACATTTGGCTCTCTAATATGCCTGGGAAGATCTACACGAGTGAGGCGTGGAATTTTCATACCTCACTCTTAACTAATGCCACAGTACGCTGCGAAATACCTTTGAATGGCCCTTACCTTCGTCTTATCCAACTCGTTTCAAAGAAAGGATCACATATTCCGTATTAAATACATTCGCTATTAGTTATTCGTTCAATTTTTTTTGTCGGTGTTAATTTAGCATAGTTTGTTTACTGGATGCGTCCATCGCAACAACATATGAAGAATTTTAAGTGTTAATATTTTGGTTAATATGCGAATAAGATTTTGGTTCTGAAAATTTGTATGAAACCTAAAGACAATTCACTGCTGGCCTATATAAATTTATTGCAAACATTCTATGAATTTCTCGTTAAACATGATCAAGTAACTTTTGAATAAATATTAGAAATGTCATCTCATTAATAATTTGATATGCAATGTGGAAACAAATATCGTGAGAAATTATGACAAGCTTTAACAGAGACTAAAATGATCATTCAACGACTAAAACCAATCAACGGTAGGATTCTCAGCACAGGAAATTTTAAATTGCGATAAATTAGAGACCGTTCACGATACAATTCAAGTAAACAAATGGCATATCTATATATAGACTTATAACTTAGACCGATCAAAAAAAAATGAACGTGAACCTAATATGTTTAATTCATCATCGAAACTGCGGTCACAGAAATCGTTTGGACGCTGATGTTGCGTTGTAGAAAACAAGAGAAAGCCCAGAGGGAACCGAGTTCGTTAATTAAGGAACTCTGCATCCTTCCTTCCATTGTTCGCCGGCTGGAACCAACAAACGGCGATGCACAAAGGGCACAAATCGGACAATGTCGAGGAGGGTAGGAAACTCAGAAAGTTAATGAATCATTTTGAAGGATCGAATTTGTAGCAACGATGCGCCATTTTAAAATTTCTGATCAAGATTTAAATATTTTGAAAACCATCGTTTCTAGATTAGCTTTGACTAATTCTGAATAACTAACATATATGAGATTTTCCTCCGTGACTATACGTTTATGTAAAGTGTTCAGGTCCCTTCCTCGGGGGTTCAGTTCTCAGGGGCTGAGCTGAGGACCGAGGTCGTTACACGCCCTGAGGAGTGAAGGGTCTTTCCCTTTGTGCATAAAAAATCCTCGCCTCTAGCGACTAATAATATTCTTGTCTTATAGACTAATACAGGAACATCACTGGAAATTTAACTATTTTATGTATTTGTAATTTATTTCATTTGAGTTATCTGTTTCAAAAATATTTCACTGGCGTGTACAAATCTTCCCTCATCCACAACTTCTGTTGGGTGCACTTTGCACATGAGAGCTTATCGAAGGTTACATACACCGTAGTTGGTCCGTTTCGCGGTGCTGGTTATAACTGAAAGTATACACATGGCAGGCAAGTATTAACTCTCCCAATTAGAGAATGACTTTATAATGGGAGAAAAGACGCAACTACAAAAAATAAAGAAGCAAAGTTTGATCTGTCAATGGTTCTAACACGACCTGGCGCAGAGTAACAACTACCGAAGAAGGATGAGACGCAACAGCATCGCCTGTGTGCAGTATACTTTACTAACCTGAATCTCATCGGGACCGAAAATTTCCTTTCTTATTAAAGGCTTCTGTTTAAAGTAGAAATTTGGCCTCAGCCTCGTCTACGAATTCTGATTGGGAGAAATTTTAACTGATTATGTATTTTAAACGAAAAGGAACAGAAAATATTTCCGGGACATCATTTTTATTCACAACTTTTTTCAAAAGGAGCTCTATCAAATACAAGGAGGACACGAAATTAATTTTAATCTTAAAAAAAATTATATTGCCAAGCAAACAGAAATTTCATGCAGTCCTTAAAACAGTTACTTATTAAAATTCTGTCAAGCTTATAGAATTTGCAAAAAATTCTTTATATTCACTGACAATTCATAAAACAGATTTATGTGTTAGTTAATTAATCATAAAATCCTGATATAGATGTAAATCTACAATATTAATTCAAGAATGAATGAAAATCATTTTGTAAAGAATGAAAATCATTTTGTTCTAAGGAATGACTGGTACGTACATGTTAATTTCGGTGATTGTTATCTACAACCATTAGTTCAAGTACATGATATATAACCGACGACAAGGCACTGACATATTTAAGTAATATAGATATTTACATCCAGCTAAACTCTTTAAAGAGAGCTTGTCATATGGGAAATCGACTTCACTTATGGGAAAATAATAACATCGAAAACATCGAAAGCTTCCGCATTGTGGTCGAAACGAGGGTGCATTGGAACTTCCTCGTGTTGTCCTTCTGTATCGGTGGGGGACCCAATTATCCCAAATGTTCATGAACGACTTTGCGATTTACAACCGCACCAGGGTCGTAGCAGTCATCGAGTTAGTTCGGTTCTTGGTTATATCCTGAGCTTAGAACTTAAACTACTGCTTGAAATGTTTATTCAGTTCTGTTTTCCGAACGCGCAATTTTCCCATGAAACGTCGACGTGTGAGTTTCGAAATCTTCGACTACCGAAAGGACTTCCTATGAGGATACAAAAAATAAAGAATGAATACTTTCTGAAATTTTGGATGATTGATCCAATGTACTCTCATTTTCATATTCTCTGTTATAATATTCATTGCCTTGATTTTCACTGTCGTCATTTTGTGATTTTAATTTTGGCTTCAATTCAATTTTAACCACCTCGTGTTTGGGACATTGAAAGCAAATTACTTCTCAATTTTTCTTTAGACGTCATAAAAAAATTCATGCACTCATTATAACTCAAGCTCCTTGCAATAAACTTGTGAGCATCAAAATAATAGCTCATGCATCAAATACTATAACCGTACAATATAACCGAATTATACATATTATACCTGGACATAATAACTTAGGGTAAGAGAAGAATCATTTACTTTCACTTGAGGTGCATTTTAAACCTACTGAATCGTACGAAACCTCCCCATTCACCTTCCGCTTTGTAGTTTTCGTTGCTAATACTCACCAAAGCGTGATATGAAAACCGTTTCAAATTTCTTCAATCTTTGGTTTACAGCGCTTTGTTTTCGTCTTTGTTGCGTCGAGCGGAGCTGCCAGGCCTACGTTTTTAAAAGGCCTAACGAGGTCGTCCTTGTTGCAGTGTGCAACCAAGACGTTTATTTTTGTAATTCTTTTAGGCCGAAAAATGAATGCCATGAACTTGATTACTCGGAGATCAGTTCGTCAGAAATATGAAGGAATTGTGGGAAAAGCGTTATAAAAGATAAAGATACATTTATTGTTCCACTCATGAAACTCAGATGTCTGAAATGAAAGTGCAAAATGATGTTTCTTTTCTGTGTTTAGAATGCGCCGTGTTTTTGTTTTTATTTACTATCTAACCAAGTTTTCTTCAGAGGACAATAGATACACTGTCACTATAGTTACCCTAGCGAAAGTCCATCTTCAAATTATTTTCAAAAAATCTATTAATCACCTTAGGTAATGTTCTGACATTTAGAATCATCTCTCTAGTTACTTCACCAAGATTATCAAAGTCTGATTTTACATAGCATGTAGTAGCAATACGTGCACGACTAGGATACGTGCATACTCCTTCAAGGAGTATATGTATGTATAATTGAATTTGTTCTCAGAAGCTCATTTTCTGAGATCGTTAAGTTAGCTTCACTGGATTTTGAAAACGTGTCATGTGTGTGGCAGCTTGCAGTTCGGCAAACCTTATTTTCTCATGTCTTATGTTCTTCCCTGCGCTGGAGGCCGACTATACAATCCAGAGGCTTCCTTGAGAAGAATTGTCGCTGTTTCTACAAGCGTTCTTTCTCTTGATTAATTTAGTTTACTCTATGTTCTGAGGTTACTTTTTCCTTGTGTGCGTGTGAGTAACAAGCACCCTCAAGAAGATCAGACCGTGCCCTCAGAGTAAAATGATTGCATTTTCCAAATCTTTCTGCGAGTGTTCGTATCAGGACAAAGAACTTCTTGCGAGTGTTCTTATCAGGATATAAGAGCTTTCTGCGAGTGTTCGTACAAGGATATAAAAACTTTCACGCAATCGTACGAGTATAGTGCAGTGCGAGTTTTCGGTGTTGAAATGAATGTCTCCTATAAAATCAGCATGTTTTGAGGGAATCCTGTTTTAGATCAGAGAACGTGCAGAAAATCAATGATAACGTGGAAAACGCTGCTTATGAATTTTTTAACTAATTTAGGAAACTTTTGGAGCGATGACTTCAAAATGTACTTTAATTTTGCTCGATCAGGTCAACTTTTATATTTTATGTCACACGATGTACTCGCATATTTTTTTCACCCAAATGGATACTTTCTATGCACGACATGAAGCAGAATTATTTCACATTTCATAATACAAACGAATTTTGAAGACTCTATGTACCCCACATTTTAATTACGTATTTTTTTCAAAAGTGAATTCCATGGACCGATTCGGCCAGAAGATCTTGCAAAGACGAGCTCGATGCTTTCTGCAACACCTGCTGCAAACACGCTATTGTTCCTTGCAGGAATTCCACGGGTTTCACCAGGCATACCTACTATCCTTATTTCAGTACCAATAAAACGAATTTTTTCATGATTATTGAAACTGTAAGCCATTTAATTACAAGCTCGGATTTTCTTGAAATGGACCTAGGTCTGGAACATGTGGAACGATCGAGAGAAAAGTGTGCCATCATCGGATTCACCGGTGCTAACTTTTACTACGTCAATTGCAAAGTTTTGGACAACTCTTTATTTTTCGTTGTTATCCAGGTAATTGAAACAATATAAATCCATTATATCTAACATTTAAACGCGACTCTGGCTGTGTGCTGGAGGCCGCACATCGTGCTGGGTTCCAGATTTTGGTGCAGATGGCCGGCAGAGATTCTGATAAAAAACATTTCACAATTTGAGAAAATAGAGGCGAAGGACGTTTCTTAAAATTTCAGCTCTTTTTAGAAATTGAAATATTTACGTGCATAAAAATCATAATAGAAGTTCCACTCTTCCAAAAATGAGTTAATCGTGAATCTCCTGAAAATTTTTACAACTGAACCTATAAACGAAGGATGGAACGGGCAAGAAATTTAGAGGTTTCGTCTAGTGCATCCTGATAGTTAATGAAGAAAGATACACAACCAGTGGAAACAAGCATTCTTACAACGCAAATTTCCAGTATTTTGTGTTTCTATCATATCAAAAACATTACTACACATATAATAACTGCATACAATACGTTATGACAAAATAATCATAAAAAATGAATTGGCTCTGAAATAAAGCGAGCAAAATGCATTTTCGAATACTTAGGAGTGAAAAAGTATTCCAGTAGAGCAGGAAATGATAAATCTTCATTATGTTCGCCCCTAGGGAAGCACATATACTCATTTCTGTGGAATTTTTATGAGATGTCAGAATTTCATAGAACATTCTCGATAACATTAACAGAGGCTGAAAGTTCATATTATCCCTACAAAAATGAAAGAATGTTACCCCATCCCCGACAAGGACGAGCTACATCGTTGTCTACTCGTCTAACACTGAAAATATAAATCAGGCAAAAGTTAGCAAATTCGTCTTTATAGGAATGGATTAACCGTCTTCAATTTTTGAAAAGTTAATTAAAACCTTCAGTCAATTTCTTCTACTGTCCGTAGCTTCAAATGAAATTTGAAGACTTTAATTGTTTTATTTGTAAGCTTTTCTTTAGGTTGTTTTACTTCTATGCATGAAATGCAAAAGATCTTACGGGCGTTTACTAGACTAGCACCTTGAGAAACAGATTGCGGAGAAACTATCTACTGCGTTTTAGACTTGTTTTAGATGTGAGCAACATTTGGAGCTCAGTCCAAATGGGTCTCAGTACGAGACGATATTGAAACATTTTCGGCTTTCCAAATTAAGAAGTTTCCTTGTGGACAATTTCTCGACTCACTTTTATTAACAAAGTTCGCGTGAACGCATTAATGCGGGTCACAAGTTATATTCTGTAGCGTGAGCTGGGAACGACTCTGAAGTGAGGTGTATCTGTGAACTGGATATCATACTTGAAATAAATGATCGAATTTTTCTAGAAATTTCGTCTTCAAAGTATTTCAAACGAAGGAAACCATTTCATCTCCTCCCAAAACTAGTGAAAACAAAGCGTATGTAATCGTATCCAGCAACAAAGAGGTTTTTGTTTGGCATCAAGTTGAAGTTAAATATTTGCCCCATTTACACGTAGCCTTTTCCCAAGGAGGAATACCTTACGGGAAGCATCAAATTTTACCTACTTACTTGCATTGAATTTGGGCAAAAGTCTTGAAATAATCACTGTAAGGCTCAAGGATTGCACTTCTACCCATGCTTTTCACCATTACTATCTGATTGAATAAGGTATTATTTATATGTTGTCGCATGACGACTGCTTTGCTGTCAGTGTCGAAACAAACGCAAACCTAACGCTAATTGATCTATCCAGTTCTGGAGTACTCTTAAGATCGAGATATTTGGAGGAGTTACTGGCTTTCGGATCACGATACCGTTCTCAAGTGATTATAAGTATATTGGTTAATAAACGTTATACAGGGATGCGATTTCTCAAAAATGTTTAAAGCATAAGAGATCAAATAGGAGAACCAATGTTCCTTCTGAATAAGTATGAGATTATGAAGATATGCTGCAGTTCAATGATCGATTCAAGAAATTAATCAGCTGACTATTTAAATTCTGAGCGACGGAAGGCGAGTGAATGATTTTAATGGGAGAACGGCCATAATTTATCTTCATGGAAGCAAGTTACCTGGGAGCGCTATGTATATATATATATATATATATATACACGGCCTGTGTTGATTGGTCTAAATAGGCTTGGAACATCAGAATGTCCCGCACAATATCGTATCTTGCTGGAAAGATTCGACGGTTCTAAATTTACTCGGCAAGTATCCTGTTAGCGTTGCCATAATTCGAGAACTAATGACCTATAGTATAACTTATTCCTGGTCCTGCAAAAAAGAATTTAGTTGTAAGAGAATAAGTTTTTATCCATTTCCATGCTCATGCAATGGAATTGCAGACTTTTTATTCACATGCATAAAATTTTAAAAAGTTACATTTTCATTGTGAAAATTTCTATAATGGCTCAATGAAACTCTTCAATCCAAGACGTGCTTGATTCTATCAGCTTTCTCCATATTCTTGGTCGTTTAACTAGCTTCAACACTCACCAATCTCACCTAGAATAGCTATAAAAACCGACGTTGTTAAATTACCTACTCCTTGTTTGTTTTTCGGAGCAATTAACGTAGATCTTGTAATTATGATCAATCGTATCAGAATCTATAGTGAATTCTAATGTGACAAAATCAACTTCATGAGCATGATGTGTGACTAACTCGCCTTCGCTAGCTTTTATTACTCCATAAGATGCACTGGGAATAAAAGTTTTTCCGCGTTCAGCTTTCATGACCGAGCCCTCGTGATACCTGATCCTAAAATCGTAATTTTCTGTACGAGTAATAATTACTGCTTAATGCGAACCCTTAATTAAAGTTATTTGATGGTAATACACGTTTCCCTTGAGCAGGACGTGGCTCTGCAGCCTTCTACAGCAACATTAGGGCGTTATCCGCACGTACCGAGCAACGAAATTCTTTTCTCACGCAAATTTTGCTTTCCTGTATGAGTGGTGGAAATTTTTAGGAAGCTAATGTTTACATCTGCCAAGCTTCTATCGTTCGGAAATGGTTCGCACATGATGTAACCCACATTCTCCAGGTTTGAGGACCGTTGAAGATTGGATTAAGACAGGAGGTACAGCGAGGGAACTGAGTGACGCATCTCCGCTTCCAGCCCCACTTCAAAATTTAGACGCCCAACTGTCGCAACTGTGCACAAAATGAAAAGTAGGGTCATTATAAAAAATGTTACATCATGAGTGGCAAGTAAGGTAGTACCGGTAATTCGTTCGAAAGAAGGTCGAATAATGTATTAAAATGGTCTCTCTACTTATCATGCGGTATGTACATGTCAACTCATTTATTGGTTGATAAATGCCGTGTGTTTTCACTTGCTCAAATAATTAGTCAATAGTGAACAGAATGCACTTGTCATGAATCATTTGCTACTCGAAATGAGAATTCATAAGAAAATGGAATGAGGGCAAAACTTTTTAGTAACGTGTTGTTTAAAATGAACGATGAAAATTTCATCAATGCGAATTCAGACTGTAGCCCTATATTAGTGAGGATTTTGGGAATTACTACCACATAGGACGAGCAAAATGTTCTTGTAAAAATGAAATATGTACTGTGTATTATTTTATTTCTGGAGCAAACCTAACTTAGAGCAAATTCCTTCTTGAGGTAAGAGAAATCCCCACAAGACGAATCCCTTCGTTAATTTCTTTCATATGCAGAAGCTGGCGAACTAGTGATTTGAGTTTATTATTAACTAAATATGCTCGAATCCTATCTACGAGTTCTAAATCTTACCCACTTGTTAGATTGTTGCCTCTGTATATTTACTGTGTTTCGTAATGGGTAGCTTATTAAATACACAAATAAAATTAAATTAGAATTGAATGTAGATGCACAGGTGTACATGGGGGCACCAGTCACACACTTCTACAATATGTGCAGCCGTACTTCTTGTCACTCATTTTTTAGGTATCCTTTTACACTTGTTTGCCGAATATATCAGTACAAAATTATATTCCCGCAAGATGGACGAAAATTAAGCCTACTCACTTTCATATTCTTAAAGAAATCATAAGATTTTGTATTAAATTCCAGTGTAGCAGTATAATTTTGTATAATACTCGAATAGTGTCATTTCAAGGCCACCAATTGATTGTGGTGCAAATTACAACTTTTATTCCATGTACAAAAATATTTGCTGCATCCATCTTTTGCTGCGGAATGAAAACTCGTTCCTTGGGTGCTTTTCTTGACAGGGCATCGGGTGAGGTGCAGGGCACTTTGCACGCGACCCTTCTCTTCAATGTAGACATAAATGAAAAATTGAATCAATTAAGACCCTGACTTCTTGTGGTCCACTTGTAACTGCCGGTGAGCAATGCTCTACTCTCCAGCATCAAACTTGGAGTCAGCATGAAACCGTGATGTGGTGCTGAATCCTGTGGAGGCATTTCCTCCATTCCCCGGTCGCCGAACATTTTATGAGTTGTTCTTTAACCCAAGAGTTGCTTTTGTCTAAAGTCTAAACATTAGGCCGTAATTGGCAAAATAAGGGGTCAAATGAACGAGTCAGTTGGCATTGTATGAATTTAATAATTAACGGCATATCGAAACCTTCTGATAAAACATACTGCCTACCTTTTTTTAAATAAATGTTTCTGCCCAAATTTTGGGCAACCCTGTTCTTTCCGAAAATATATTACACTTATTTCCTAGTATTATTTCACTTCTCACAAAATAATTTTTATTCTCTACTACTAAGGTAATCGAACATCAATTTATTAAAAGCTTTCAGGAAGGAAAATTGATTTTGTATCACTTTCGAACTTAAGTGTTGCATACGATGATCATCAATCACCAGAACGCACTCGACCTTCATAATCTATGTACCCTTTAGTAGGATGGAAAGTATGTTTTTAAGCCCATTATGTGATTACTTGAAAGATAAGCGCTGTGTATATTTCGAAGAATACTATTATGTTCTTATGCTAAAGTTTGTTTCATTTTCCTTATTCGCTTGAAACTATAATTGTTAGATCCGCCATTTTCTCGCATATTTTTTAATTCTTGCCGAACTAAAATATGCATAACAATTCAAAACAGCTGCCGGGGAGCTCATGTAACTCAGAAGCAACAGTCCCGTGTTGCCTCTCTTACTCACGATGATAGTTCAAGGCCTTCGTGCACACAATTCAAGTTGAGGGTACGGGTGGGGATGTTGGGTGGTATGTGACTGCACGTTGCAGAAGTTTGCAGCTCATGAGTACGCCGTTCGCCCATTTCACCGTATTGCTTCTCGTAATGTACTGACGTCACTGAGCTGAACAACAGCTCTGAGCTGGTTTGTGGGGCAGCTCTGCATAAGCTGCGGCAGCTCTGCATAAGCTGCGGCAGCTCTGCATAAGCTGCGGCAGCTCTGCGTAGGCTGCGGCAGCTCTGCATAAGCTGCGGCAGCTCTGCATAAACTGCGGCAGCTCTGCATAAGCTGCGGTAGCTCTGCATAAGCTGCGGTAGCTCTGAACGTTTTAGGTGAGAAAAAAATTTATATTGAAAAGCTCATCAGCTGAAAGCTATGTGCAATAATTGCAGGTGCCTTCAAATAAAAATTTTAAAATGGCTGTTCCATGATAATTGATTGGCAGAATCAAGTGACTGGGTAATTTAGATCGGACAAGTTTATGTATATAAATCGAGTGCTCAAATAATGTTTCGGTAAGTCATGCGAGACCTCTGAGACAAATCTACAAGAACAAAGTTTTTGTCTTTCACTTCACGAAATATTCTCCCTAATTAATGCCAAAACAATTTCTAACGACTAATTCACTATTATTTCAAATCAATTTTAAACAAAACCAATTATATTAATCACCATGCACCTGCAGCTCACCCTAAAGTTTTGAAGTTGAAGCGGACTTGTATCATATTAATGAAGTGCCTCATGGCATGAATTTAATTCACGTTCTTGTAAAAAAATACGTACGTGATTATATAGGACTTTGAAAAGTTAAGGTTGAAAAACTGTACGACGAATCTATCGCCTGATTTGGAAGTTTTATTTCCCTGCGAGCGCGTCAGTTTGGCTCGGCGAGCCCCTGCTGCGAGAAGCATTTCTGACGTCCTTTGAGTAATTATACATACAAACATGTATCTTTGAGACTGGTAGACATACATCTACGATTTTTTTTTTATGGGTTCCATCATCTTATCATTAAATAAAATTCACGGAACTTCGAAGCATTCATCGGGATACAGTATTGGCACTCACGAATACAACCTGAATTTCGTATGGAGCGATAAGTGGAAGATACGCAACTTGATCACCAATACAACCTGAACTTCACCAATATAACGTGAACTTCACGAATATAACCTCAACTTCACGAATACAACCTGAACTTCACGAATACAGCCTGAAACATCACGAATATAACCTGAACTTCACGAATATAACCTCAACTTCACGAAAACAGCCTGAACTTCATGAATACAACCTGAACTTTACGAATACAACCTGAACTTTACGAATACAACCTGAACTTCAAATAAAGCGATTAGTTGAAAAACGATCATATCTGACCATTGCTATTTCTGAGAATTTCAACAGTTTGCTAGTTGAAAACTCAAATATATTCAATGAAAACCGTCACATTTTTATTATGTTCTTGATTACTAATGAAGGGTGAATGTGTTAAACTCAGGTGTATATTGGGTACACCAGGTGTACATCGGGTACTCCAGATGTATTTGGGTACATCAGGTGCATATTGGGTATACCAGGTGTATATTGGGTGCATCAAGGATATTGGGTACACCAAGTGCATATCGGGTACACCCGATGTATATTGAGTACGCTAGATGTAATTTATATTGGGAACACCAGCACAGCAGGCTGTGCACTTGTAGAATATCTAGTACAATACTAAAGCTTTAATCATCTTGCTCGCTTGTTTGTACCCGTGTGCACTCTTTAGTATTATTATTATTTAGTATTAAATAATAACATTGGACAGAAATTCAGAACTCATATCTCTGCATTTAAATGAGGGTTTTCCATCGTATCATGGTTTCGGCCATCGAGACTAAAATAACTGAATAAATTGAGTTTGGAAATAAAATATGACTGCTTGTTGGGAAATGAAGAAGAATCCTTAGAAGCTCAAACGTGACTTTAGAAAGGTTGAAAACATTACAATTTTATATGATCTTTAAAAAATATCATGGGCACAAAATTGGTGTAAAACTCCAGTTTCCACTTCGTTTTTCTTAGTATCTTTCGAGAGCTCACAAAGTTCGGATAAAGAAAAACACTCTCCTGCTACCCCACTGGGATCCTACTTGCGCCAAGAAATGAATAGGTAAATCTGAATCCATTACACCAAGAGACTGGGGAAATAAAACTCCTCTGTGCGAGGACAGATTGAAAAGGAGCATTTGAAATGAATCATTTCACATGCGAGTTTCAGTTTAACTGGCTAATAATGTCAACCACATCGCACTGGTTTCATTCTAAAGAGTTGGACACCAACAGAAAACTGAAGCCCTCTGACCAAGAAGGCGGAACATGAATAAAACTTCCGCGATGTGCGCTACAAATGATGCAAGTGCTCATACCATTCAGATCAGGAAAATTTAAAATAAATCTCTCGAAAAACGAGAAAAATAAACAAGTTGCCTCAGATCATGGCGCACAGAGGAGTAACAAACAAATGCTTCAAATGAAAATTTAAGTATTAAGTTTCAAATTTTATGACAAGAAATGACCAGGGGGGTCTCGGGTAGTCTACTCGGGGATTAGTTTTCAAATGTGTTAAAAGGTAAAATGTTTGTGTCAACTTCCCGTCCCGGCATCCGGCCGTGCGAGAGACAATGAGCCGATGGTGTGATGTGATCATGGAATATTAATTTCGTTGTCTGACATGGACCTTGGCCAGCAGCTACAGATTGGACCATTCGGGTCGTTGGTGTTGCCGTGTTCTATTTTATTCCATGCAATTTTGTATCCGCAGAAAATCCCGGCAGAATCCCATTTTAGACCAAGTTCTCGCTTTGGAATTTTTTAGAAACGAACGATGATGATAGTGAGAGATCTCTAAAAACAACCCTGAAATTAGCCGAGTCTCTACATAATTGAGATGATAATAAGAGATCAGATGCCAGAAGATTGAAATGCTCACGGCCGTCAAATGTATAGCATATTGTGAAAAATTATTTGCAAGAGATTCGGAAACTTTGCAAGAACCTTAAGCAACTAAAAAAGCATGAGATAGAAAATTCCATTTATACGAATTAAGGGAACTCTTTTTAATCGTAATTCTTCCGACTAACAAAAACTGCATTTTATTTGAAAGCTTTCAAAATGTACAACTCACAGAAGTGATCTCGTGAAATACAAAGAAAAATCGTAATTACATAAAGGAAAATTCATTCTAGGTACCATGTAGGACCTCTGTGGATCTCATCCAATAAGCAAAATATATGAATCGTTACTTCATTCCCCTCAGGGGGCATAGGATAGGCCATAGGCAATAGAGGTAGGTTAGTTAGGTTTGCCTATCCTATGCTATGGGGACTAGCGCCCCCAGGGGAGTACTGCTAGGGTACCTCAGCTTTAGATAGGCCTTCGGGACTTCTGTCTTTCGTGCCCACTTTGCTTCCTTCCGTTTTCATTCCTTCTTCGCTATTTCTTATTTGTCTTTTCTTCCTCTTCCTTCTTAACTTGCTGTTTCTATGCGCAGGGGATCTTGTGTGGGAACACACCCTGTGCATAGATTCCCCGTTCTCCTAAGTCCATACTAAATGGTCCCTACTCTTTCGGTGCGAAATAGTCTTGAGTTGCTGAAGCGCTGCTTTCACTACTACTACTCATACTCATACTCGTTACTTCATTTAATGAATCTTTAATTAGCGTAGCTATTTTTTCAGAAAGTTTATATTGCACCCTGTGAATCGAGACATCGTCGCCACCCTTTACCATTCTTCGCTCAATTAGCCCCGGCTGGCAGCGACCACAGTCTCCAAGCCTTGGTGCGGTTCCTGGAGCAGTTGAGGGCTCATCAAGAATCCCGCCTCATGCTCGGCCAGAGCTGCTCTCAGGTCCCTGAGATTTTCATCGGCCATAGAAAGCTTGTGATTCGACCCGAGTCCCAAGCCTCTACATGCACTGCAAGGAAGGACTCCAAGGCAGCGAGAACCTAGCGCATTAACATCAGAGTGATGATATCCGATCATCGTGATATGAGATCATCGTCAAAGGTCTACGGCTGATTTTTGACGTGTTTTTTGGTTTTTACTAATTTCCTTCCCTCAAGGTTAATGATGAATCGATGGAATTATGTGGGTTCTCAAAATAGGAATATGAAAAAGATTAACTCTTACATGGTTAGGTTAGGTTAGGTTAGGTTAGGTTAGGATAAGTTAGGTTAGGTTAGGTTACATTAGGTTAGGTTAGGTTCATCAATGTACTTGGTCCTACGATGGTCAAGCTTTGCAGCCCCAATTCGCGGATGAAGGTATCACCCTGGCCTTCCAAAAACTCATTCACAGAACATGACGTCATCTTTATTTCCAGAATAGTGATCCCGAACAGGAAATTTCAAACAGGTTTATGGTGCCTCCTAGGTACATATTTGTTCTGCTGGGTTCATAAAGTGAACCCATTTGTTACGATCGTTTCTTTGAAATTTCACTTTATATTAGTGAATTTGAATCTGGGGTCCGTCGTCGAAGTGTTCGGCGACCAGATGGTTTTCTGATGGATGATGAATCCTAAGCCACTGCTACGTTTCTTGTTATGAGAACGGGTTTTTATGTTTGCTGAAAGATGTGGACGCTATATTAACTATTATAAATGCTAGTATCCAGTCAATTGGAGTACATAACTTGTTTTGTCTTCATGACGCCCGATTTTATTCTTTACACCTGTACCATACATTTAAATTGTGTCAGGCTTTACATTTCCAGCCTTCCAACGAAAATTTGACGTAGTAAAATGAAAATCATTGCGTGTGTCAGGCCGCGCCAGATGATGGCCCACATCCTAGGT
>VOMN01023149.1:0-50445 GCA_014899125.1 Orchestia grillus | reverse complement strand
TTTTTTCATGACGTTACGAATACTTATTTGACACACTGTACTATTGGCCTGGCTGCTCAGGAAAGTTGTTTCTTGCGCTAATGAAAATCTAAGAACTATAAATTAGATAAATTACCATGTTTACTTTTAACTCCTGATAAATATTTAAACTGCACTTGTGAGATAATGTGATTACGTAGCTAATTGACATTCATTTAACATAACACCTTAACGCAAAGCATCTTCAATAGACTATATCAAATCTATTAACAAAAGCATGACTATAACAAAAGTTCCATGCACACAGCCTCTGCTCGTGGCAACGTAGTGGTGTCATAGTCTGAATTACGGTGTATGAATTCTCTTAGATATATTTATCGTGTCCAGTCTTAGCTTACGTGTGCTACCTCTGAAAAACGAAACCATTCACCGTCTCACTGACACAGAGTTACAAGGCTTTTGCATTCAAACTTTAGAACTTTAACAACAACTTTATCCACGATACTGTTTACTATGTTACTGAACATTCCAAGTGAAGCAAACAAACAAGGAAACATTTCAGACTTTTTGTAGTACACCAGATTGCCAGTGAATCGTTTATCGTTTCTATCGACAATTCCTTTCAATTCTTTGATCCGTGTTTATCTTCTTCCTTTTCCCAGAGTTGCTTTTCAAATTTTTCACATCCAGATGGCATGAGCCCTTTCAAATACATGATCCAGATGGCATGAGCCCTTTTAAATACATGATCCAGATGGCATGAGCCCTTTCAAATACAAGAGGCTCACAACGCGGAAGCATATCGTGCCTATGATAGTGTTGGTCGTAACCTTGTTGAAGGTAAATCCTGATTATTTTTCGTCAAGGAAAGAAATATTATTTTAAAAATTAGCAGGTTTGTATTTTATTAGTAAATTCAGTACCTGGGTAACCGGAATATTCACTATTTGGTGTTTATAAGGCTGCTTCTACTTTTCTTTTCTAAACGTAGATCTCGACCGCTATTATTAATATTTTATTTCGTGGGAGCTTGTGTGCACGGTTACAAGCAATCAATCAATGACACTCAAGCTCTTGTTGTGCTAGGCCACCCGTAGCCCGTTGGCTCTTTATTTTTAAGTCCCGTTTGAGCCTCTAATGATTCTTCTTTATTTCTGAACAAATATCCGATGCCGAAGAAGATTATTCATTCACTTTAGTCCCAATAAACCGTAACCATGATACGATAGAAAAACACATTATCTAATTACTAAGAGATGAATTTTTAATTTCTGCCGTAGGGCGTTACAGAAGAGTGTGCAGGTTACGAACGAGAAAACAAGATGATGAGAGTTTTAGTAGTATATACTAAACTATCCGTGACCCGTTGGATCGAAAACTTCTTAAATTTTCCAATCAGTCCTCTCTGATTGGACCGAGTTTATTTTTCCATTTTATTAGTTTGATGGATTCAATTTTTTTGTGTGAACTTCTTGGAGCAAATAGGTTCTAAGTGGAGTTACAGAAGAGTTGTTCTTCCAATCTGATCTGCGCTCGTGTCCAAAAAATTGAGTTAACCTAATTTGAGTGAAAACAGCAGATATTAAAAATTTCCTTCTGTTAGAAAAGAAGCATATTTAACAAATAATATTTAAATTTCCAGATTATTATTGTCTTTTTACATAATAAATCATCATTCAAAATGACTGGTAAAAAAGCGATCACATATTAACGAAGCAACAAAAACCAGAATTGCAGACAAATAAGGCTTACAAGGATATTCATGAGATCCTTCAGAAAGGAAAAGTGGGAATATCGTTCGTACCTGGGAAGTGAAAAGGCACAAATAGCGAAAGAAAAGGTTCTGCTTTTCGGAAACCAAGATCGTCGCCCTAATACCTGAATAGTCCAGGATGGCCGCGGGCTAAAAAATAATATTTTGCAAGGTCGGAGGAAAGCTTTTGGGGATCACTCGAAAGAATCCAACCAAATGGGAACACGCTGTCGAGAGCCACAATAGCGAGAGAAATAAAAAAAATTGATTCAGCTCAAAAAAATTTGCCGAGAAGCTCTTATTATGCTAGAAAAAATTAACAACAAAAAGACATTCGCTTCACTTTATGGCATAAAATATTCCAAGGGCTTTGAGAAAGTCGTATGGGTCGATGGATCTCGATTTTGATTTGTTAGCGATGGCCCTAAACGCTGCTTTAAATTAAAAGATCAAGTAAATATTTTTGGCGAATTGCATCGAAACAATAGTGAATATGGAGATGGAGTGCTAATGGTGTGAATGGTGCGGTCAAACAACCTTTACTGCTACAATTCATCATTGAGAAAACTCAAAGAGAATTGTAAAAATGTTGCTCTGTTTGTTGGGTATTTGTTAAACTGTTAATTTTTCATAAGCATGTAGTATATTGTCCACCTTTTTCAATAAATGATAACAATTAGGTAAACTCAATTTTTTTATACACGATTGAAGGTAAGCGATTGAAAGATACTGAGATAACGAAGTGAAAACTGGAGCTACTTTTATATACTAGTCTCGTATTCATGGTATCGTACAAAATTTATGCAAAAGAAGTAATATTACAAACATTTTTAAAGTCCCGTTTTAGCCCCGTAACTATAATTGTTCTTCAACATTTCATCTAAAGCCAAAAAAAAATTCATTCACTTCAATCCCATTGAACCGTAGCCGTGATACGAATGAAAAACCGTAATTTGATTTCTGAGAAATGAGTTTTGAATTTTTTGCCCTACGTTATTGCAGAAGAGAGTGCATGGTTATAAACAAGCAAGCAACAAACCAAGAGGATTAGAGCTATAATCTAGTCTATCTATCTATCTGTCTGAGATATTCGAAATTTATACTCTTCGTTTAATCCTGTATTGTGGATACCGACTTAAACTGCGTAGGATATATTTCTGGATGAAGAAGGCTCAGAAACATGTCAAAGATAATACCCCCTATTATCTTAATCTATCAATCAATCATCAATCAGAAACATGTTTACCCAGGAAAGCCATACAATAAAATGTACATACCATAACTTAACCTTATTTTAAGTTTCCGAAACGCAAGCCTTACACTTACTGTGAAGAAAATCATTTTATAAAAATATCGTGCACTTGTTTTAAGCTCCATTTCACATGTCGTCCATTTCTGTCCACGCACTTTTGAGCACTTGATCACATTGACGAATCAACTCGTTTGATTAACTGTCCATCATTTTCTAGTGCACTGATTTCATTAGTGATTCTTTCTTTCAATTCTTCAATGTTTTGAGGGGGATTAGAATATACTTTCGTCTTAAGTGTTACCATAGAAAATAATCACACGGTGTTAGATCTGGGGATCTTGGAGGTCACTCAATTTCTCAATTTTATCCAACTATGCGATTATCAAAAATTCCGCTAAGCCGTGTTCTCACAAAGTAATTACAGGTAAATAGTTTTGAAGATATTTTATCAAAACGTATCGCATTCGTTGAAAAGCGTTCAACGAAGAGTTTAGTCGAAACTGAATGAAAAGGTAGCAAGTCGTTTTTGAATTATATTATTTTCACTTCTCCTTCCGTTTTTCGTAGAGCACCCTGTATAATTAGATGGATTATGATCGATCTTCATGTGCTAATTGAATCAGAGTCTGAGTTTCTACACTTTTATTTCCGTACTCCTTTTTTTCGACTCATAAACCTAATTACATTACTTTCTTCCATGGGAATCTTTTATTTTTTATCGCAAAATAAAAATTCGAAGCAGATTTGTGTATTTCTGTAATTGAAGACAAATTTCGAAACGCAATTGTCTCCATTCGGGCGCCCCAAAATGAACATAAACAAGCTTCAAAATTTCACGCTGCACGTCTGAAAAGCAGAGGATATTAGTGACCTCGTGTATAATCCGTCGCATATTTGAATTTTCCTCTGCAGGCGATGTTTCACTAGGGACCTAGTAACTGTTTAGCACACCGAGGTGCGCTACGCACCGTACTTCCTCAGCAAGCATTATGTACACACAATGCTGCAATCCCAAAAATTCACAGAGAAAAGTCTCAATCAAACGATAAATCAGCGTACTAAATGTAAGGAAAACTTCGATGAAAAGGATTGGTCTCTTACCAACACTGTATTGCAGATCGATCTTGTCGTGTTTTTGGTGGGCTGCCTCAAGCTCTTGCTGCAGACTCTGAAGAGTGGCCTGCTTCTCTGCTGCCAGCTGTTGCAGAAATAGAAGGTCGCCGACGTCGCAACAAGTATAAGCAGAAGCACGTGTCATTCATATAGAAAATTATTTGTGAAAATGAGAACATAATTTCGTGTGCACAAGAAGAACCGAGAGCGTTATGATGAGGTGAATTTCATCGTAGCTCTAAAACTGGACCTGAAATGACACGATGCTATTATATTTATTTTCTAACATTCTATGATCATACATGATAGCCAAAAATTCACTTTACTTTTTTAGACATTTGTTATGCAAAAAAGACTATAAAATATGCGAAGTTCTAGTAAATTGTGATCGAAAGAAGAATACGGGGAATTATTGATTCAGAATGACCATAGTAAGTATTACGGATTCTAACAACAATATTTCTTTAAAAACCCAAAAATGGCAGAATGGAAGAGAGAGCAGCCGTGGTGGAATGTTCATTTCAGAACAATGGATTATAATTAGCTGGAGTGAGGAACAGTTCCATGAGAAGATTTAACAACATGCCATCTGAACACTGTGTTCTTGCTTTGATAGCAGAATTTAGATATGAGGGACCAGTTAATGACACAAAAGGCGGAACTGGAAGACCGCAGTCATCCCGCACTGAAGAATTTTACGCTTTGTTGGCATTCCTTGGCCTCTTCGATCATGGGATTGAACTCCTCTAAAATTTGTATTCGGGATATTTAAAGAATAATATTTTTGTAACAATTCCAAACACTCTCCAAGAACTGAAACAGAAAATAATTGAAGGAATTTGCAACATTTCTTTAGATGTTCTAAGAAGTTCTAATTCCAATATTCTAATATTCTAATTCCAAATTCAGAGCAACACTGGAAGACAGCCCTGCTTCACACAACATCTAACAACAGAAGCCACAAAATTGCTAGAATGTTGGCAGCGCGGCGACTTCTTCCGTTATGTTCGAGAACCCAAATAACAATCCTACGATAGGTGAATTCATAGAGCTGAAACGTGCAATGAGAATCGAACATCCAATTATTGTGAAAGTGGGAAGTTTTTTCACGTTTATACAGTTTAATATTATACCAGTTTAGCTCATTGAAAATTTCTCTGCCGAGTAGCATTAAATAAGCCTGGTGCTAACTCTCGTCAATAATCATTCCCGATTCTTACTCCGAATTAAATCGATGCTGTAAGCCGCACACCTAAGTTCACGAGTTTTATTATTTCACTTTAAAACTAGCACTCAATTTGAATTTAAACGCAAAGTCCTCATAGATGACAACCTGAAGCATTTCGTCCGTTAGTGTTAAGCATTTGGAATTTATTAAACGATAACTGTGACCACTCCTGAGAACGCCTTGATCACTTTCGATTTAATGGATAATTTTTCAGAACCTGTAATTATGCATAGTTTATTTTTCGTGTTTATGTCTACAAATTAGGTCTGTAATCGGAAGGAAGAGAGAAATTTTACTCTATCTGATATTTAGTAAGTGCAATAGCTTTTGAATAAAAGACTTCTATGCAGACTTATTCCATCGAGCCTAACACGTCAATGAAAATTTGGAGCTCTCATTTGTTGTAGAACCGTCGGACTAGGACGCACTTCGGCTTAGCGGGCTGACTATGGACGAGAAATATTTATAGATCTTATTCTAAAACAATAGTAGTTGTTCTAGTGGTAAGGATAGGAGCGCTTCAGTGACTCGGAGGATCTCGGGCCGAAAGAGAAGGCACAATTTAGTATGGACTTTAGAGAATCGGGAATCTATGTACTAGATGTGTTTCCACGCAGGATTCCCTGTGCATGTAAACAACAAGTTAAGAAGGAAGAGGAAGAAATGACAAAGGAGAGGTAACAAAGAAGGTGTGAAAATTGAAAGAAGCAAAGTGGGCACGAAATATAGAAGTCCCGAACGCATAGCTATATCTGAGGTAACCTAACAGTATCCCCATGGCTGAGGATAGACAAGCCAACTAATCTAACCCTATTGCCTATGGCATATCCTGTGCCCTCTGAGGGATACTAAAACCATAGACAATAGGCCAATACTGCACCTGCTCCTTGAGAGCTCGCTCGTGGTGCTCGTGCTGCAGCTGCTGCTGCTCGCGCTCGACTCGCTCCCTCTGCTGGGCGCTGCGCTCGTCACGCTCACGACCGCGGCGCTCGTCTATTCTGCGTGACGCAAAGCAAACATTTATGCGTGCAATATGCGTGAGGCAAGTTCTGGTGAAATAAGGGGTGTGTACAAGTTCATTCGTGTATTGGAAAACACAGAATGTTATTTTATAAAAGCTATGTATTTCTGAAAATGCTATCCTGATGTGAAGTACAAGTTGATTACTCGTTCACATAGAGATTGGGTCTCTGAATAGTGATAACTTAAGATGAGAAGATATGGTGTGAGACCATACGTTGTATTATGAATAAAAGAACAAGACAGGCCACGATAATCATAAAAAATGTATTTCTGTAAAATATAATTTCAAACGTTTTGGCCCCTGACCATATTCAGTGAAAGAGAAATTTCTGAAAATTCGGTATTGCAAATAATTTACACGTACTATAAAACTGCACAAGTAAATTGTAGAAATAAATGATACTATACAACTGGTAAAATCAAATAAAGGCGACTTAGAAATTATGGTTCCAACAAAATAAAAGTAAGATGCAAAGCAGAGCTCAATTGTGGTTATCTATTTACTATTGTCGAGGGGAATGGACTGATGCTATTATTTAAAACAGACTTAAGCTTGAAAATAAATAAAAGTTCCAAAATTCGTCAATCCGTGTAAATCTACTGTGTCAAATGTAAATCACTTGTGCTATAGAAATGTTTGAAATGTAATTTACAGTTTAGTTAGAGCTTTCCTCATCTTCTTCTGAGCTTCCTGTTTTTGCGCATGCTTCTGCTGCAGGCGCTGCAGATGCTGCCGCTGCTGTAGGAGCATCCTGCGATCCCACCTGCCCTCCTGCAGCAGGCGCTGCTGCAGCGCTGACGCCTTCTCCTCCAATTGCTCCACGCGGCCCTTCCCAACCTGCAGGAAACATTTTATCGTTCGCCGACAGTTATTTGTTTCATTTCATCTACTTGACCTTCCAAGTATAATTTCATAAGAACGAAATAGCTACCAAAAGGAAATGCTTAAGCTTCTCGATTTCTACCGATATTCACTCTGTACATTCATGTATAAAACTTTGAGTGATGAAGGCGATAAAGACCTGAAGCAATTAGTTTGTGCTCAAATAGGCCATCATGAATATTTGACTAGGAACCGAAGTAAATTTATATTTCCCTCTAACTCTAAACCAAATTGCAATTTAGTTTTCACTACAACGGTATTAAAACTAGGAATTCATTGCTTTATACAGTTCGTGACATAAGTACACCCCAAGCATTCAAAAGGAATCTTGAATCCTATTTCCGATCAAGAAAGATGTTACTATTCAATTATAGTCTCATATCCTAGAAGACTGTTGAAAAACCCTTCTCATTGTAAGTTAGTAAATGAATTCAGAGTATATTATAGAATGCATAGCCATGATTGACTAGACATAATTCAATTCCTTATTTTAAGTCATATCTTCTCTGCTCAATAAATTCTGGACTTGATCATCCTTGTGTAAGCTAAGTATAAGTGCAGTAGGATACATACATGTATGTGTACGCTTAGCATATGGTCCTGTAGGATGCCCTAGAAATCATGGAACTTATTCGGCCCCACAAATAGCTACAGTATGTATAAAAAGCGGCCCATTGTAATGGTATGAGAAATCTATGAGTGTATTTGCACATGAGTGCATTACTGTCGGAACTGACGATAATCATTATTATGACATCATATCTTAAATTTCCGAGCCTAAACGTACCTGTTTGAGAAGTGCTGCAGAGCGTTCTTCAGGTGTTTCTTCTTTTTTAATTTTAAGCTGTTTTTCAACTCCGTTCACCATTTTGTCCTTGTCTGTTTTTCGCTGTGACTTGCTTAGAATTAACATTTCTTTTTCATACTGCGTGAGAGTTTCACGATCTCTGGCCAACCTGTCATACTCTGGTCTCGGAGCACTGAAAATTTCTTTCAGTCTGCGGAAATCGTGATGCTTTTGGTGAGGTAACTCCTCCCTCTTCGCTTCTGCTCGAGTTGGAGCAGCGGATTTACTTCGCCGTTTGGCTTTTACCTGATTTTCTGAAGGTTTCCAATCCTCGATTGGGTGACTTTTTTCAACCGACATCTCGGATTTCTGATTTAGCGGTGCAGCCGAAACTATAGAGGAATGTTTACCTTTTGGTGAGCTCAGTGAGCAATGAGAAAAACTAACACGAGTTGAGTTTGCTTCCGAAGACTCTGTAAAGGAAATCAGAGATGCACTTTTGGCTCGCCTGAAGAACCGAGGATCATCCGAACCAACTGTTTTGGTAGTGATGTATTCAGGGTTAGGCTTTTTGACCCACTTATCCCTCTCAGCTGCCTCAAAACCATCTCCTTTTAGCCAGTGAGTTTTAGAAAACACGTATCGTTTCCGAATTTTTTCAGGTTCAAATTCTCCTCCTCTTTGGAAAATTGCTTTGGAATACGTATCTTGGGTCGGTGAGTTCATGCTACTATTAGATACTATACTAGCGCCATTATCCACCAATTCTTCCTTTTTCATTTCGGGTGCGATGGAACGAATGGGCTTCCTATATCTCTGTTGGTTTTCATTCTCACGCTTGAGCTTTCGCCATTTTCTGTATAGTTCTTTGTTGGATGAGTCTTCGTACAAGATTTTAGGCTCCCAACGGTCGTAGTGAGGGTTGTCAGGGATGGTTTCAGGGTGGCGATAGGACCGGTGGCATCGCCTGGCTTGGTCTTCAGCTTGTGTTTTCGTCTGTTGGGGCGCAATGATGATTCGAGAATTTGTTTATAAGAAAATTTTAATACTGCGAGTCTTTTGTTTATGTTACACTAATATCTACAGAAGGCTATAAAAGAAGAACCAATGCAATTGATTTCCCATTTGTCCAGTAGAATTGATGAAATCCACAGTCATCGTTTTAAGTATTAACAACCTGACTCCGAAGTGGGTCATGTATGGTACACGCGATCATCTAACCTAACCTAATGTAATCAAAGCACTATCATGTATTGTGCACAGTTACAGAGATGTCTAGAAAAATCTGAACTCCTTTGAAAAAACAGTCTCTTGTGACGCAATCTAGATAGTCGAAAATATGATATATCATATAATATAAATAGCTTATGAATAAAATTCATAGATATCCTTTATCGTTTTAAACAAAACATTTACCTATGTCTGTAGCAGTTTTCAGGTAGTTAATTTATATTAAGGTACTTTACTTATAGGTAAGTGTCCGTTTTTCAGTACACACAAGTTCAAAAACCAGTTATTTTAAATTCGAGTTACATCAAAACAATACCGTTTCCAGTTTTCATCAGCAAGTTAACTACTCGAAATCCAATTCTAATTAAGATATTAAGATTGCTCTCATGAGTTCTTTCATAAAAAATAATATATTTTTTATAAAAGAACTTGAAAGCCTTGGAACATGAATTAGGAATCGAGGAATAATAAAAATGATTCCAACCTGCAGCTTCATGGCGTGCAGTTGAGCCCTCAGAGCCATGAGCTGCTTCATCTCCGGCGTGTGCTCCAGCGCAGGGAAGTTGTAGTGCTCCAAGGTGTTGCTGTCGGAGCTGATCACAGGTTTGCTGAGGGTGGAATCAGACCAGCAGCCACTGTCTTTGAGTGTTTCTTTGAGAAGTTGCTCTCCATTTTGCGCTGATTCACCTCCAGGCCCTTCAGTGTCACAAGGAGAATTGTCTTTAGATTCACGTCGAGTTACCTCTGACTCGGGACGATCTTTGACTACAGACCTTGCCTTATCATTCTCTAGTTCTGACTTAGGGTGAACTTGTCGGCGCTTGTTAACTAACGAGCTCGAAGAACCAACGTACGACTGGCTTTGATCGTCTGATTCTCTGCCTAAACACTGAGAGACCGAATCTTCGGGCTGAACTTCTTCCTTTGTTATTTCTGCCTCGGTTCGTCCACTGGGTTTTCCCTGATTAGCTTGGCCACTTCTATGGTTAGCAGTTTTCATCATTTCAAGGTTTTCACGCCTGTTTTCGATATGATTGCCTCTGGCGCTTGGATGAGCAGGTCGATGAATTTTTCCGCCAACAGGCTTTTCTTTTTTCCCAACTAGGCGAGTTTCTCCACCGGGATGAGGAAAAACTTCCTCTGCGTCGGCGAGTCGAGTCAGTTCTGAGAACTGGAAGGGATTCAGAACCATAGGAGGTTTCTTGTGACCCCTGCGAGTAGGGTCCACTGTTTCGTGGGGAAGAGCTTCTCGTAAATAGTTCCACTTCGTAGTGCGAGTTGTCATGGTAGGGGTTAACAGACACAAAACTGTTGATCCGTTAATCGTTAATTAGCGAAGTTAACATTGGCGTTAACGATCTAAAATTTAAATTAATTTAAAAAATCATCAACGGACTTATTAACTTCCGTCACATTTCACTTCCGTTTACTCAAGTCCCTAAACCCATAAACAGATTATTAAAACAAGCAAGCGTCTGAAAGTTTTTTCTCAGAATTGAAATGTAGATGAAGGGCCCTAACATATTTCTAGTCAGTCACACAGATCACTTGCGTAAGTGATCTGTGTGTCAGTCAGCCTTGCAAGTCAGTTCCGCCTCAATCTTCACGGGGGGTGTGCCTCACTGCATGCCTGTACACAGGAGAGTGATGAGTTTAAATTATTGATATTTTTAGGTACTGAAGACTTCAGACACATGTACCAAATGTTGTCTTAATACATGGAACTGCTGTAAAATATTTTTTGTAAATATGCTCTTGATTTACTTATGAATGTTTACAGACGCGATGAAGATACTATTGTAAGCCTGGATAAGCATCAGAAATGGGAGCATTTTTTTTTTCGAAAGCGTTTAATGTCCTTTAATTTCAGATGGGATAATTTTTCGATTTCCGAAAGTTTAAAATCGATATATTTAATAATACACTAAATAATGATATTATGGAATGTAAACTTATCCAAATCCAGTGTTGCAGTTCAGCGCCTTTTTCCATATGGAGGGACATCTTGAATGCGACGGGTCATCTTTTCCCGACATAAATTTCGAGATGCTCATCTCCATGAAAGGAAATATGTTTTTATTGCATGAAATGGAGGAAGAAATGAAAAGGAAAAAATTCAATTCAAAAATTCAAGTTGTATATCTTATTTTTTATTTAGGCCAGTTTTTCAATATTTTCATTTCGTAGCTTCGAAATGAATTTTTTCTACAAATTTTAAAGAAATACGTGTTTGCGTTTAAAAGAATCGAAAAGAATGAAAAAAGATGTGTTTCTATAGTTTTGGTATACTTTGGTAGGTTTGTTGGTAGTTTTAGAGGAATAACTGCTTGCTTTTTCTATAATAACGTCAATGGATTATCGTTAACTTCCGACGCATTCCTACAGAATTAACAGATTACCTGTTATCGTAGCTAATTTTTGATGAGCGGTTAAACGAAGTTAATTTTCCGATTAGCGATGCCCTCAACTGATTTTAAATCAAGGCTGCTTCAGTTCATTGAAGGAAATTTGCTGTACTGCTCACTTGTGTTGGAGTAACATCACGAGGAATATTTTAATTTTGTTTGCGCAAATACTTAATCATACAGTTTTAAATGTTACAGTAATTTTAAATGTTTCACTAAATGCTTAATCGTAGAGTTTCAGTGATTATGAAGTTGATATGTCAACTGCGATTTTTCTTCACCCGTAGCGACAAAAATAGTACTGATGGTAACTCAGAATTTCTCCCTCTGGGGGCACCGGCTAGGCACCAGGGTTAGGTGAGTTAGGTTTGTCTATTCTGTGCTGTAGGGAATAGCGTCCCCACGGGGTCACTGTCAGGTTACCTCAGTTGTAGCTAGCCTTCGGGACTTCTATTTATGAGCCCACTTTGTTTCTTCCCAATTTCATGCCTCCTTCTTTCATAATTATCTTTTCTTCCTCTTTCTTCCTTGAACTTTCTATGCGCAAGAGATCTTGCGTGGGAACACGCCGTGTGCATAGATTCCCAGTTCTCCAAAGTCCATACTAAATGATCCCTTCACTTTCGGTGCGAGATAGTCTGAGTTACTAAAGAGTTGCTATCTTCACTACTACTACTACAACTTGGTATCAAAATCAGTCTCTCATTCACTCACAAACCGTTACATTCCTGAAGTGTATTGACCCTCCAAATGTAATTTCGAGTGCTTGAGTACGTCGTAAAGAATGTCTGAGCATAGTTTTTCTGTTGCTGAGGTTCACAAATTCAGTGGCAAAAACTAAATATCGGGTGTGCCGTGCCTGTCACGCCACAGCTGACTGCGTTACCACGGCAGCAAACGTTGCCATGGAAACCTTTATTCATTCCAACACGTTTTACCGTTGGGTTTTAAATGCCTTACAACTATTGGTGTGGTGGGGGGTGTGAGGAATGTGTGGTTTAAACTTCCTTTTCCAAGGGAAGTACTCCGCAGTCGCGTGAAAAGCCCCATTGAGCCAAGGCTCGAACCCTAGCCCCCTTGGGCTGCGAGGCCATCACGCTCACCACTAGACCATGAAGCCCGAAACAGGTCGGATGAATTTTTTTTCGAATTTTTTATTATAACACGACACATTTTTTAAATCAAGAAGTACACTTGATGTAGCAGTAATAATAGTAGTAGTAGTAGTCAAGGAGGTAAAGTTTACTAGCGCCGCAGGTATCGCACTAGCCTCACGCCCCACACACCAAGACACGCCTATGAAGCACGTCATACAGGTGTCGATTTCATACAAGGGCTTATAGCACTTGGATTATAATTTACGAAAATATTGATGTTATACATTGTTGTGGTTACCCTCCGTTAGATGGACTCATAGCAATTTCAAGGGCTATTAGTCATGGCACTGTCAACGCTTTTTGAGTTTGTCGCCCCAAAAAAAAGTTCAAAGATTACCGTTTTTAGCCGTGGCACGAATTGTGGATTGACTCGAATGGAGAGAGTGTTCTAGAAGCTTTAGAAGATCTACAGCTCATTAAGGATGTTGATGTTGCATCGTGAGAGAAATGACAGCAGTCTTTTGATGTTGAGAATGGTAAGGGATACTTCATAGCGCATCCTTTAAATCACCGTCATGTCTGCCCCTTGTAGGTGAAGGAAAAAACTCCTCGTAGGAGCGGAGAAGAGTGGGCATTCCGCTAAAATGTGCTGCACCGTCGGAGGAACCCGACAGTTGTCACTCGCGGCTGGGGGCGGCGCTCCATTAAATGGCCATGGGTAAGTCGGCTTTGTCCACAGCGTAGCCGACATTAGTAGCAGTTTTCTAGCACTTTAGTGCCTTAGCCGTCATAAGACAGCTGCTAATGTCGACAGTACCAGTAGGCAGATGTCCATTCGTGTATTGTAGTTTGGTTTTAAATTGATTATCCTGTTGACCATTCAACAGCTGTTGCCATAGTGTGCGTACAGCGGCCTTAACCTGTTAACGGTCACTGCCCAGGTGGCCGGTGTCGCATTCACACGGTATGTGTAATCGACAGCGACCGTGTGAATGCAANTCCCGACACATGCTGGCACCCAGCAGATTCGGACCTGTTTTGGACTTCGAGCGATGTACGTAAATCTGGTAGTAATTACACTGATGACCGAATGATTACTGTGCTAGCAATGGATCGCTTGAATCACGCTTTTTGAACCAGTGAAAATTATGAGTTATATGAGAATACTTTCACCATATTTAAAGCCTCCACCTCAGCAGCATGCTCAGCTTAGTAAGATTGAAATTTCCGGCAAAAGTTTCTGAGCGCTTACCACGTTGTCGCTAACGGGAGCTCAACCGCCTTTCTTGACGTGGCACGACTTTTAAACGTGAAATTCATTTTATTTCGTATACTATCTAAGGTGAGCGCAATTTCGACCACGAACAGGTGGAAAATTACTACGGACTAGTAAAACATTGTTTAACTACACTGCTACAAACAAAAAGTAAGCGCTCACGCTATGCAACAAACAGCTTCACGGAAAAATGGGGTAGGCATAACTAACGGTATCGCTACCGGTTGGCACCTGAGAATCAGAATTGTAACAGTTGATCGGTCGTCAGTAGGTCACAACGTCAGTTTTGTACTAACTGGATCCGAACGACGGCTAAAATAGTTTGCATATTTCCAAGCATCCAGGGTGTCTCAAGAGTACGCCTTTCACTGTGAATCCTGCACGGGTGACATAGGGGCTGCTAGCACACGTCTCTGCCTCCGTACTCGCCAACTCAAATATTTTCCTTGTGTTACGGATTTTTCAAAGTGAGAAACTAAGAAAATCAGTCCCCTTTATACAAGTAAACGTTTACGAGACTAGAGTGGACCAGTACTCGGGGAGACTGCGCAGCACTCGTGCTTCAACTTCCAGTATAGTTGTGGATTAGAGTAATATTAAGTTCAATTTACCATTTTTGGTTAGTTCAAGGTCACAACCCGCATGAGATGTGATTCAAGGAGCGAAGAGACTGTACCATTTAACGTAGACTAGAATCTGTGCACAAGGTATGTTCTAACAAGGGATGCTCTGCGCGTAGAAACAAATTAAGAATGAAGAAGAAAAGACGAAGTCAGCAAAGAAGGTATGAAAATTGACAGGAGCTAAGTGTGCACAAGATTGGAATCCCGAAGGCCCATATATCTCTCACTCCTACCGAGTTGAGCTCGACAACTTCCACTGAAATTGGACGTTTACCTCTGAAGGAGCACGGACACCCGCAATCCACTTGAATAAGTGCACAACACAAACGGTCTTCTCCAATCACGTGAAGGAGAGCCAAAAACACTTCAAGGTTTCTCAATAAATACCACATGCTAAAATAATCTATACTATCAATTCCACCTTTTATCTAATTTTACCCTAATCTATTTCATGTTTGCACACCATCAGAAACATTATTGCAATACAGAAAAAAGGATAAAGAGATGAAGGATTTGGTTCATAAACGAATATTTATTTCATGCGTCTACAGAGAACCTAAACGGAAATTTTTCACAATACGAAAGAACATACAGAAATAGCTTCTAACGATACTTTTAGAATGATATCGTAAGTGTACATTAAGTTACATTCTGTACCTATTTTTTCCTACTTTACGACAAACAAAAAAGCAAATATACAAAATATTCGTTGAAGGGCCGGAAGTTTTTCATAGCAGACAGCACTCGAACGTCCAATGAACCAATGATGAAAAAATGAAGTTATGAATTGAAACTGCTACCTGAGAGATCGGTTCAATTGACGAGACGCATCTGTGCAAACGAAGTATGTACATTATGGACACACTAAAAATCACTGTGCACAAAAAAGGACAATAAGAAGTTCATTATAGAGTTCCTCAATTATATCTCAACAAATGCTCATAAAAATTATCAACAGCCGTAATTCATGAGGTGAAAAACAGTTATCGAAACTACTCCCGTCTTAAATTTGATGGAAATTGTTGTTTCCAGACTAGAATATTAAATGCCCTACATGCAAAACTAGGTACGTCAACCAAGTTTGTCACTTCAAAAAAAAAAAAAGCTTGATATTCAGAAGTCACAGACAGCTGGTGTTAATCTCGGTATGCACAAAGTTGCGTGTCACACAGAAGTTCTAACTTTCACGGGTGGCCGACTGCACCAGATCGTTTAGTGCCGTTTTTCTACTTCTCTTCTATAAACTGCCCATACCACTCCCGACGAATCAGAGTAAATTCAAAGTCCACAGTGCAGAATTGCAAAAGCGTACAGATGTAGTTTACCCATCCCCTGATTTTGTTTTATACAAGTCGCGACGCGTCCAAACCAAAATGGGAATAGCTTGCACGTACACAAACAATTTACCGTGCGTCAGAAATGCGCACCCGCATATGCATTAAAGAAGGGCATAAAAAGCTGTGCTGGTAGTGAGGCTTTCACAACACTGGAATGATAAATATTACACTGATATAAGAAACTTTGGACATTAATATCCGTACAGATCATCACCCCGAAGAAATTAACGACGCACAAAAAATACATTGTCTTGCAAATTGCCAAACCCATAGCGCATCCGAAGCTCTACGTCTATCTTTACTCAGGATATGTCAAAAAATACTCGCAGCACACATATCAGTTACGTTATCAGGATTAAGTCAAAAACTGAACGGGCGCTATGCCCCCACGGATGAAGGGTAGACTAAGTCTTCTCAATGACGACACCCCAAGGAAAGAAAATTAAATGTAAATAACATCTGTCAACGATCACCAATGTCTTTTACAGCCAGCCAAGTTGCCTAGCATGAGCTAAAACTTCTGAACTATCGTATTTCTATTTCTAATGCATATACACAATGGAAAAACGGGAATTTCCTTTGCTCTTAATAATCCAGCCTTATAATTTAACCTTCCATTGGGTAGCATGGAATAAGTTCCAACGAACAGACGTCTTCTTGAACCACGGTTTTCTTTATTCTTCACACCCAGAACAGGTCCCGTATGATGGCTAGAACAAGAGTGGACTTGAGCACCACGAGCGTTGGCTCAGATCCCTTATTTGCGCCGTGTCGGTTCAGAGGCAGTAGGAGGCGGTGGAGGCCCTCGCTTGTGTAGCTCCTCCAAATAAGACGTAAGGATGTTAAGCCGACACTCAGGCATGCACTCTAACATGAGGTAACGTCTGTCTTTACGCAGCACCTCGACCACCTCCCGCAGGTGTTGGTCGCTTTCCTCGCACAGTGAGAACGAGCGATGCGTCAGCATCTTAGTTTCCTGTAGAAATTAAATGTTAACAGTTCACTCGGCAATTGCTCGAACAATAAAAAATCACACGCACTTCTGAATGGAGTTGAAGCGAGTTCAAAATCTCGCCACCAACAGTTTTTCTTGTGTTTCACCTACTACCATTGAACTCCATTCAATCAAAGAACTAGCATTTTCTTTCAAGCCTAAAGCGCAGTAAAAAGTGTCTCGACCTCGATAAAAATTGAATATTAATGAAGCCACCATCACAGCTTACCAAGTAGTGTCACACAAAAAAATTCGATCCTCGGTCGAACCCAAATTACCAGTTCTCTCGGACTGAAGTAGCGACGAAGTAACAATTGGATAGCTCGATGCCTCGTGCATAAAATAACTTAAAAAATCAAAAGTAACGCTGGAATTCATACTTCAACTTCAAGTACGAAAATTACTATAAAAAATGGTCATGAAAAATACAGTAAAAAATGCTACATTAATACAAAAACCCTAAAATTACACCCGAAAATGACGTTTCTTATTTCGGTAGTAAAAATATTACGTGCAATACACATTTGACAACAATTCTCCAAGATGCATCTGCCCAAATAATCGAGCTTATTCCCTCAATATCATTTCAAAGGACCCCGTCATGGATAAAACATTCAGAGTCATACAGGTGGAGCTCAGAATAGGCTGTTTACAAGGCCTAGGAAGTACATCTTCGGAATTATGTTACAAGGCACCCCATGGTTAATCAATACTTGATTGCTTTTCCCTACACCACAAAAATCGAACAAGTTCTTCAAAAGAACGGAATTCGATAGAAAAACTACAATACCTTCCTAAACGGAAAAAAATATCGCGACACTTATAAAATATTAGTCGGCAAACTAACCTTCAGAAGTTCCCGGAAGTCAGCCTTCGCAGCGACGAGTTTGTCCTTCAAGTAGTCCTTGAACTCGCGCTCGCACTTCTTGTCGGACGACGAAAATTTGGTGTACCGAGGGTCATCTTTCAAGTCCTTTTTGACATCCTTCCAGGAAGCGTCAAGGGAGATTTCACCTAATTCGTCAAGCAACTCTCTAATGGAAGAGAAAACTCGTGCTATACAAAGCGAATCTCATGATGCAAAAAAATACGTTTTTCAACACAACATATTTTCGGTGTGCAATATAATTGATAACTGACAACGAAGGTACGACCCAAGAAATTCTTGTACAAAAATGTCAGAAAATAAGAGTGATAAGCAAGCATAAAAATAAAATGTGACACCTACTCGTTGAAGAGTAATGTAAAAAAATTTACTTCGACTAAAAAACAGAGGGTTAACGACAGATTTAAGCTTAACTCAATTTAAGCTCAGGACACCCTCACAGAACGCTTTCCTTCACCAAGAAGCCTGCTATCATTTGACCTTGTCATTCGTTTTTTTTTCTACCAAAAATAGTATGGCAGGTACGGTTCAGTATCAGGTTAAGAATTTCTGAAACTTTATAGAAAATAAACTTCGCAGGTAATATATCTTTACAAAGTTCAATAAAAACGGGTTACATAATATCAACAGATTATTTTCCCTGATACCCAGTTATGGAATCAACAACTTGCACAAGACAATACATTTAAGCTACAAATTCGGATATTCATGAAAGCCTCTGCACTGAAACACCTTTTACGAATTCATTCGTACAAAGCCTTGCGTTGACAACCTTGGCTCGGGCCTACCTGAGCAACATACAAGCTAAGGAGCTCCATACCTGAACTTCTCCCTCTTGCGCTTGGTGAGGGTCTCGACGTGCAAGTTGAACAGCGCCTCCCGCTCCTCACGATCCAGGGCAGACGCCGACTCCCAGCGAGAGTCCTTCTTCAGAGACTTCTTAGCCTCTTTCCACGTGTAGTCGGTGCTTCGTACCTGCAGAGGGCACCACTAGCAATGTTTACAGGAACACAGACGTAGGAATAATAGTTTACCATCGCAAGATAATGTGGCAAAATATAATGCTGAAATATTGTACTCGACTAGCTCGGTACACCGGGTTAAATCATCCAGTGCTTGACATCTATTGCTTTTGAAAATAGAGAAAAATATCCTTGAATTAGGGTTGAAGCATACATCATATGACTAAAAACTTTCGCGCTCACTCATTTTTTCATGGCTCAGAATAGTTTAAAAAATTATTGTCCTATGACAAAAAATTCATTAAAAATTCCTCATTTCAAATGAAACGTGAAAGTTTGAAGATTAAATCCCAATTAAATGTTGCTATTAATGAAAAAAGGGTAAATTAATATGCAATAGGCATTTTTTTCTGTGTGATCACTTAGCTTTAAACAAGAGTAGACATTTAGTTGAACATAGCTTTAAGAATTCAAAATTTTCGCGTACTGATGGACACTGCTGTTATACGAAATATGGGTACTAACTTAAGCTGAAGAATAAATTATTTCTTTTGAATAATCTTTATGCTGCGGTAAGAAGCCTAAAAAATGTCGCTGATTGCCCTATTGCGCAGTAGAGTAAAATTTCAATAAGGATATAGCGTACACAGACAAGATGACACGACTTATAATCATGTCTGTAGCAGCTAATGATGAGCAAAATTTTCGGCCGAAGTATTAGCCAAAATGTTGCCGTTCACAGATTAAGGGGAACAAAAATTTACCAACGAATACATGGTATGCCAAACACCAAATGATGTAACGCCGCTCCGCTCATATAGACTGACGAACATTACGCATCACAAGTGTAAATTGCATACAACCTCCGAACGTATTTCCCCCGAAAAAAAAGTCTAGTTAATCACTCTACGATACGATAGTACAATAGAGGTTTCCTCACTACATAAGTCTCGTCCTCATTTCCTACGAAAGTACTTGACACGCACGTTCGCACAACCTGCTGCCACTGGCCAACAGCAAAGAAGGGAGAGAATGCTGGGTGCTGTCACGGATCCTCCGAGACAGCCTGAATCCCTCTAGCCATAACACCACGCACCTCTTCGAACGAACTCTAAATACTTGAAAATAGAAGAATACAGGAATCCGTGCACTTATCCATGCTGAAAATAATTTCAATGCTAACTTTTTATAAGATATTATAAATTAAAAACTGTAACAGATTCTTTTTTAATCAATACAGCTGCCGAATCTACCGTAGTACGCACGCTACCCTTGAAAAAGTATATGTAGGAATCAACAAAGCACAGACGTCATTATTTATAGTCGCATTTAATGACACTGAAGTGAGAAAATGTTACCATGACCTTCAAGACCCCCTCAGCGTATAGTTAACATATTCTAGATGATAGATAGAATAACGGGATGGAAGAATGATGATGAAGAATGGGAGCTGATCACTTACAAGGTCAGCCAACAAGGCGTTGAAACAGTGCACAGCTTCGTCATGCTTGTGTTGTTGACGCTCCTTGTCTCTGTCCCTGAGGTGCGCCGACAGTTCCTTCTGTACCTCAGCCTCCCTCTTGCGCAAGCTCTCCTCAATACGCCGCTGTCGCTCTGCACCTTCTTCCTCGGCGCGACGAGTTTCCTCATCCACTGCGCACGTTGCAAGTACGGTTAAATTATATTTTATGGTGAAAAATTTTTAAAATAAAATTTTTACCCTTAAAAGAGAAGTGAATAGAACAGTGTGATATAAAATAGTGGAAATATTTCCAATGAAATTATCAAAAAATCCAAACTAATAAAAACTTTAATCCACTCATAATATCTACGGCCTGGAATAGTTCAAAGAGAAAATTACCACAGATGGAAAATGGCAGCGAGCCGTTAAACTATTTCTCAACTAGAAGCACGTAACATGAAACAAATCTTGATTTAAGTAAAGGCGTCAGCATTGCAATTAACTAAGAGCAAATTCAGTGATGCATGTAAACGTACTTCGTGTCGCAATACACGACGGAAGCAGTTAACAATCAGAGGAAACTAATTCAAAAGATAACACAGAACCTAAAATTCACGCAGGAGAGTGCATCAAACCTTATTCAACCAAAAGTTATCCAAAGTGTGCTAATATTTCTACACAGATGTAAACATTTCGCTTTTGAGGTACCATTGCTAATGAAGACAAAGCTTATATCAAGTTATACGGAAGTTAGTGCCGATTTTCAAGGGAAATAAGGTCAATAAATTCAAGTAATTGCATTTATACTCGACCAAGTGTATAAACCACTTTGTTGCATAACGCGCCTCCATCTTTCCTTTAAATGAAAATACCCTTTTCTCAGAATTGCAGTAATTTTATGACAAAGAATTCATCGAGGTATCTTTTTAGGTCATCCAAATAATTGAAATTTTTACTATTAAGACTATTCTGCAAAACCCCGAAAAAGTAGAAATTTTAAGGAGCAATATCTGGTGAATATGGAGGGTGGGGTAACAACCGCGCGCCAAACTGCAGCAATTTTTGTCCTCTTTCCAAAGAAACGTGAGGTCTTGCACTATCCTGATGGAAAACAACACCTTTCCTGTTGCCAATTCTGGACGTTTTTCTTTAATTGCTGCCCTAACTCGTTGCAACTGCGAGCAGCATTTCTCAGAATTCCCTGGATACTGGGGAGAAGCTCATAGTACAGAATTTATTTCTAATCCCAGCAGACCTTTCTTAGGGTGAAGACCCGATTTTAGGGTGGCTAAGAGGGGCTCACGTCGCTGACTTCCGGATCGCTTTCTCGGCACATTCCGGTAAACCCATTTTTCACATCCTATCACAATTTGCTTTAAAATAGGTACGTTTTCATTCCGTTTATAAAGCAAATCACAACCGGAAATGTGATCACTCGCTCTAGTCATGTTGTGCCCAAACATCGTAGCGATTTGGAAACGTAAGTTTTACCGGTTGCTCATAAATAGCGAATTTTGAACGCCTTTTGTCAACTCTCGGGTTGTGCAGTGCGGGTTCTTCTCAAGTAATGATTTGATATGTTCATCTGTACAGGACGGTGTGGGTGATCGCTCTTAATCCTGGAGGTTACAACCTCCAGCTCGGCATCTCGTGAACCACTTCCGTACGGTTTTTTTAAATAAAGAATTATCCTCGTAAACAACGCATATTTCTTTGGTTGTTTGTGAGGTATTATTTCCTAAATGGAAATAGAAGAGTATGAAGTACCGAAAATTAATTTTTGTAGCTTTTATGCTAAAGGGTTACAAGGTTTACACAGGTTTTAGGACCTCAAACTTTTTTCACGAAAATATAGCTTGAACTGTGTTCTAAATAGAGGTGTATTCAAATCCTGTATTCCGGACTCGATCATGTTCTGAAATAATTCGAAAGCTAAACTAAAATAAATGGGCACGAACTTCCCGAACACCGCAATATTTCTGCCTATTTTTCTCAACCATGTTCAACATAACAACGCCTAACTGATAAAACAGCAATAAATTTAAAATGAAAAACATGGACCAATTGAAATAACAATAGTCACAAAACTTACTTCCGTCTTCAGATTCTGGAACTTTTTGTTCTTCAGTTTCGTGATTGTTCTCCTTGCTAGCACCAGTTTCATTCTTGTCTTCGCCGCTCTCTTCACCCTACAAACCAAATACACAAAGCGTTATGGAACATGTCAGGACATCGGTACCAACCACTTGCGTGGACTCGATTTCTGTTTCTGTTATGCTTATTCCAACGTTTTGACTACTTCAGAAGACCGGATATAGAAAGAAAAGCTGGTCATAAAAAAGAAAGTATGACGCCGCAGCCGTAAGGCCGAACTGTAGTTATAGGTACACATGACTATTAAATCTACATGCTAAAACTGTAGGCTGACATAACGGCGAATGGGTGAACTGAATTTCATTACTTCTTTTCCAAGAGACAATGGTATGCTAAATTACACAGCCCTTCAAGTACTTATGGGATGTAATTTTTCTGAAACTTCTCCACAAGCCTAAGAAATTTCTTAGTCTACACAACAAAGTAAGCAGCTGCAACGCTGTGAAAGTTTCAAACGTAACTACTTACTACTTGTCACCGCTAGTTGTTCACTTTTAAACTTAGTCGTTCACTTTCACTTTTAATTTTATTTCAGTACAGAGTTGTCAATATTGGCAACACTAGTCATAGTAGGTTTAAAAATGAAAAGTTTAATAAACACCTCTTCTATATCACGAAAGCCAAAACCTGGAAACTGCTGCTCTGGAAACGCACGCTTACGAACTGCGATTAGGATTACAGAAACAATCTTCATAATGAAATGAGATGGGGAACACGGGACAAATTTTTTTTATCACAAAAGAATGGTCGATACAAAGACTCAAATACAAAGACTCGTGGGATCAAAGTAGAAGAATCAAGTTCGTACTAAGCGTGAACATACACAAAGACACTTGAGAGCCAGAGCCAGAAGTGAGGAGTGGGTTAGATAAGAGTCAATATTTTACAGGAGGCTTCGACACGAGGCTCTTGAAAAAAGTCCTGCGCATAGTTTATAAACTCAAGAGTGTTAAAAGCGAAAGCATATGGAATATTTAGTTGCAGTTTCTTCGTAACCATTCAGTAAAGGATAGGAGTCTTTCCATCGTTTCATCTTTCCATTCAATTACGCATTTTTGTCAAGGTTTAAGCAAGCATTTAAATCCAAACTAGACCAATCCGTTTATATTTAGGTACGGTTAATGATTTGACACCTCCTACTAAGCCTCATCAAAGGAAACTAGATAGTTGAGCTGGTAATTTGCACGAGTGATCCTCTGCTCTCACTCCAACAAAAAATTTTTAGTAAACAAAAGCGACAGATTCAACCACAATGATGGTATTGAAATACAATCGAACGAGGCCATCAAGAGCTGCTATACCACAAAACTGAAATATTGTGCCATATTTGCTCTCGACCTTCGAAAAATAACGACAAAATGAAAAATCTACACATTTTTTGATATTACTCAAAAATCTGGGTCGAAACATTTTAAACACGTACAGAGAACATAACACAAATTTTACTTCCGATTTGAAAAAGCAAAAAAATCTGAGAAATCTACTGAAATTAGGCGACGTCACTGCAGATGTCTGGACAAAGACATCGCTTTGAACCTGAGATGTCTGTAACGTAGAGGTAATCCATTCATACAGGGAGGGCCATGTCCAAATCACGGATCGGTGAAGTGACATCACTCATACGAATAAAAAACTAGCATAAAATGAACTCTGCCAAGATAAAAGTTACCTTAAAATTAGAGGACATGTTTAACAATTAACAGTGCTAGAGAGCATGTTCACACACCTCACTCTTATGATTCTCTTCTTCCTCAACCTCTTTCTTCTTCTTTTTATCCTCTTTCTCTTCACGGTCCTTTTCTTTGTCCTTGTCCTTATCTTTATCCTTGCTCTTATGTTCTTTCTCCTTGTCTTTATCCTTCTTATCCTTCTTTTTCTTCTCACGATCCCGGTCCTTGCTCTTGTCCCTTTTCTTTTCTTTTGCGTCGCGATCTTTATTCCTATCGCGATCGCGGTCACTTCGGTCACGATCACGATCCCGATCTCGATCACCGTATCGGTCACGGTCACGGTCCCTGTCACGGTCGCGATCCCGCTCACGATCGCGCTCGCGTTCTCGTTCTCTTTCTCGCTCACGTTCACGGTCTCGTTCACGTTCGCGCTCACGCTCCCTTTCGCGTTCTCTCTCTCTTTCTTTTTCGCGTTCACGGTTGCGCTCTTCTTTGACCTGAAAGAGAAAAAGATTAAAATGAAGCCAATACAAGTAGTAGTGCTTATGGTGCTGTGTGGAAGAGTGTAAGGCAACTAAATTTCAGGAATGGAAAATTGAACTTTTCCATAACAAACGCTGAAGTCACTCGTGTATTTTGAGTCCAGCAGAAAGCACCCTGCAGACTCCATGTCTCCGCCCCGGTCACCGTTTGCGTGACAGTGACGATAACGCAAGTGACAATTGCAATGACTGGAACATACGCGAGCTTTCAAGGTTTTCGTTAGGGGGATGCAAAGCTGTTGAAAGTGTCCTGACAACAGTGCACAATTGGAAAATTTCTATTGCCAAGATCGATCTTGAGGTCCAGAAAGTAACATTATAGAAGCCTATTTATATTTCAACTATTGCAGTGAAGCGAACCAAAACAAATATAACACATTAAAAAAAGAGATTAAGTTTGCCAGGGAAGATAGAGAAACTCACAAGCACGGAAAAGCTCAAGACAGTTGTACATTTTCTACCGGTTCAGAAATCTGTTACGGGTAAAGTAACACACAAGTGCTATAGCGTTTTCTGAAATCACTGTACAACTCAAAAATCTTTCATCATAGAAACAAATTATTAAAATTCTATGAGATGTTATGAAAATTAAAAGAATCGCATGACGCGATTATATTTATAAAGGTATCACTACGCAAACAGCAGGCACGCTTTTTATTTCATCGGAGAAAAGCATCGCATACTGTCGCAGATGGTGCTTAGAATTTCGAAAACATAACAAAAAAAAAACGACTTCACAAGAATAGATTTAGGCTTTTAGTCGCTTGAACACAGGCCCTTTCTCTTCCTTCGAGAATAGAAGGAAAATGTATGTAAAGCCCTGAACTAATAAAGATATAGAATACCACAGCAATTACTGCCGAACCCACTACAGACCGATAAAACCATCCTAATGTTTACAAGCACCCTGGTGAGAAATTTGACATGCTTTGGGCCAAAGTAGAAACTGAAGTTAAGTGATAAAGTAGTCCAATATTATAAAAGAAAAATGTTCCAGCAAAAACTGGTTTTCAGTGAACAGTGGTGAAGAAACGTCTCGCTCCGAAGAAACGGCAAAATAGAAGCACTGACACTTGAGCAGTTCACAGGGAACGAACACCCGTTACACTCGTTAAGTCAAACTTACGACCTGTTCAACTAAAACGCCAAAGTCATAACTATTTCGCACAACTCAATCATTTCATGAAAGTTTGTGATACTTCCTAACATAGCCAGACGGTCTTACTGAACATCGTTCCATAGGATATTGCATTATTTCTCCTACCTATTCAATGCCTTCCTTTTATCATTTGCGAATGTTTTGATGTGTTTAATGTCTCTCTTCTGTAAGGAGCCGAATATTAAACCGTAGAATATTACGAGACAAATAACATTCTCATGAATGAGATTAAAACTCCAAGTGAAATGCTAAAGCTTTAAATAACCTTAATAATTTGAAATGTTGAGGGTTTATAAGCTGTCATCCCAACGAAACCCCAAAAACTTTCTGAAATCCATACAGAACCGAGGAGATAATTCGTTGCAAACAGGGCCACTACAATCGCGCACCGCGACACACACGTCTCGTATCGATTGTTCAAAAATAATTAGAGTCACTCATAGTTACTACTAGGACCATTGATTTCGGTCTCTGGCGCACATATCGACAAAAACTGCTACAGAAAAACTGAGCAATGGGATTTGGACTGGAGGTACTAAGCTTTGCTTTCAACCGTTGGAAAAAACTTCCACTCTTTCCCTGATGTAAGTGGGCAAGAAATGCAACTCGGCCAATGAAGATGATAAATTGAGAGCTAAAAACGAACACAAGGGTCTCAAGTAACAGACACTAACCTTGACAAGATGTTCTCTGAACCAATCCTCCCTTTGCACGCTGCTCTCGACAGCCTTATAGCGAGGGTCGCCTTCGAGTTTCCTCTTGGCTTCGGACCACCGAGCGTGGCGGTCAAACTCGTACTCCTTGAGCAGAGCCATGAAGTCCTTGCGTACCTACATGAAGGTCAGAAAGTCAACATTTCGAAGACAACCGAGCATAAACAATGACATTTAAATAGAGTGTCTTGGTACGATGCTCCGAGAGATCCGTCTGTCCAACTGGGCCTTAATGGATGAAGAAATGCAGTTTAGTACATATTACATCAGATGAAATAATAAATGATCCTCCTGAAAAGAAATTCGTTAGGCTGAAAAGAAAATGGTAATTTTTTCGCATCACAAAGGGCCTAGCTCAAATTTCTCAGACTACGCGAGATATTTTACTCAAGTTTTCAAGAGCTAAATAATTTTTGATAAGGACTTATATTCTTCTTTTTTTAGATAACCAAAATTTACAATAAGTTTACTTTAAAGCGAAGCTAGTCTTTCAAATCATTTCTTACACTTAAAATACGTTTTCCTGTAAAAGAGTTGGGCTGAAAACAAAAGATTACCGCACTCAAAGCAACAAGTAAAGAAACTTTTTCTTCATGACAAAATTACACAGTTCTCCAAAACCTACACTTCGCCGAGCGAACTCGGTCAGCAAGCAAGCTCGTTTTGAGTGAAGAAAATTTACTCAGTTGACTTTTCAACGGAATTAATTTTACATTCTAGATAAATAAGTAAAATGTTCAAGAAGTTTAAATTCAAACATAAAATAAGAGGCTTTCCATTCGAGGCACCTAAATGAGCTCACAGAAGACGAGGTCTGACGATCTCGTGAAGTAACACGGATTGAGAAGGGCAAACTCGTACGATGTGTGTTCAGCAGAACAAACAAGTTACTTTCTTCAGCAAAGATCAACTCGTACGTTGTGGAGTTTATTGAAGAAAAATAAATTAAATTTTATCGAGTAAAGGCTAATTCGTACGATGTGTGACTAAGGCGTTAAGTAGTTGTAGCAGTAGTAATAGGAGTGTGAGTAGCATTAAGGAGTCAAAATAAAGGTAGTGGGAGTAATCAGTACCCAGCAGCAAAGTAGGCGGTAGGCACGAGAGACGGGCGTCCATGGAACTTGCTTCGGTTAGATCTTGCTCGCGAGGTCGGAGTCCCATTTAGGCGGCGCTGAGTCTGCGGTTGCCACGTCACATCCAAGCTACAGAACTCGCCGAAGTAGCAGCGGCAGAGTGCACTTGGCAAGCAACAAGAGTGAGTGCCAAGAAGTGCATCACATTCACGTCAGGTACACTCGCCATATAAATGACGAGCACTTGGACAGCCACAGCAACGATGCGGACGACGGCAGGACCTGCGTTGGTGTGATGCGAGTTACACCACACACGCTGGCGCAAAGTAACACCACCAGCACACTTACGAGTGCACTTACGTTTCCAGCTCCTTTCGATGCTGTCAACATACCTACCGTTTAGTGTCCTTTTTTTCGATGGCTCACTTTTTCTAAAAAGCATGAAAAAATCTGCCCGTACGCATCTTGCGAGTCAAGTAATGAGCCTGAACCTTCTCAGTGATGGCGGCAAAATCGTCCGTTGTTTGAGAGCAAATTTATCGCAGTCGAGAAAAGCAACTGCGAAATGCGAGAACGAAAGCCCAACCACAGAATTGGGTGAAAAACTAGTACTAGAATTATGACCAAATCGAACAACGTCTCGTATAAACAAAAGTAAAGGCCGAATTTTTCAATCGAGTCCTGCATTGATCACCAAATATAACATCGTCCAATACACTAGGAAAGTGGTAATATACCACACTTAAATTCACGAAAAGAAATTCGCGTAGTTGGGAACTTTTTTCACGCGAATTATCGATCATATTATACATAACTCTGTTTGGCTAGCAGATTAGCAGTCTCATTACTTCACTACACAACGTGCAAACAATAAGTTCGAAATTGAATTGTTGAAAGCGCAAGGAAGAAGCCTCTCACTTACCATCACATTCTCAATGCAAAGCAAACGCTGTTTGGGTAGGTACTTACGGGACATTGGTAGAAAAGCTGTGATGAAAATGCACTTACAAGGCGAGTTCAGAATTTGCATTACATGTTTCATAAAAGATGATTATGATGAGGTATAAATATTTATTCAATTCATGGCGTAAATTCGATGTCACGTTACACATTGCATTAAATCCTATCTAGCAATAAGACGTGCGTAAATTCAACAATGATATACTCAAACATTCTCAAATGCCAGCCCTGTAAATTAACACTTATACATGCCAAATACATTAATCCTACTAATTTAGTTTATAATAATGCAGTGTTGAAGAGAAATAAGACAATGAATTCTCGAGTCTCGAATGTCGGAAAAGATTATCGACAAATGATGAAAGAACAAATTAGCATACATTGATGCCAAATGTATTAATGAGCGAGTTGGCAATACTAGGCCGATTTCAGTCCCGTAATATGCTAAACTCGGATTTTCTGACATAGCAATTCTAATAACCTACAACTTTCAAGGATTAATTCGTAAAATCAACTACAAAGTACAATTACAATCCCTGTAATAAAACACAGTCATGAATAATTATCATTAGTATTAGTAGAAGTGACAGGAATATGAATACTAAGAGAAAATGACCTGAAGACAAGAGGCCAGTTTGTACCTGTAGGATTAACGATCAGTAAACAAATCTCATTACAAATTCCGCAGAAAAACGTCTTACAAACATCGATTTGTTCACAAAAATGAACAGTACATAATCTGGCAAAAGCAATTTCAAGAAAAGCACGTAATACTCGGCACGTAAAAGCAAGGACGCGCGTAGGATACAACGAACGAGGCACCTACCGACAGACTGGCCATCTGTCGACAGGTCATAGCAATCCTCAGTGTAACAACATGGCTAGGAGAGGCAGAATTCGCAACTTGAAATAAACTAAACGCTAAATCCTCAAGAATTGATACAACTAAAATAAAAGTTTCTTATATAGTGTGCAAAGCAAATATACACCAGTATGAATAGTTATCACATATGAAAATCATCCTGAGAGAATTAGACAAACTGAGAAAATCCCTATCTATAATGATTGGAATATTACACAATAACATACATAGCAATCGATTAAACCAAAACACAATATACTTTTATGCAGAAGTCATCAATATTTTGTATCTGACCTCAAAAATTATTCTAGGGGAAAGCAATGCACAAAGTGAAACACTGAAAAAAGATCATTTCTACACAAATTAAAAAACTGCATTAAATTAAAAACTTGCACAGTAGAAAATGTTTTCAACTTGACGATAAGAATTAGATTAATAATCCTGTCATAAAAAAGAACTGCATGAATTATAACGACACTCCAAAAAACAATGAGCAAAATTTAAAAAAATTAATTGTAATATTCAATGACAGAAACGCTTGATATTTTACTTAGTGATACATTTTTCATCATATATAAAAAGATATTGAAATTACAATGACCACAATTTCCACTTTCATCAATATTTCAAAGCAACGTTACGTTGCCTAAATAAAACCATGAAATTTTTTAGTTCTGGAGTATCGTCAACTCTTGGATGTGCTTGTGGAGCTCACAGGAGCAACACTGACGTAAAAAACTCTACCAACCACCCCGCTACGGACTAGCTTCTAAGAAGAGGTCAACCAGCAGCTTGCTTCAAGTACCCCCGAGTTAAGAACTCAAATACAGTTCTGTTGAGTTCTTTAACGCTCGTCACCAATACAAAAGCCAGTGTACGAGAACTTGAGAGGTTGCACTCCAACCTTTTCATTGATCTCTAGTCTTACCCTAATTATCAGGTGACATGAAAGAAATTGGTACGACCGCCAAATTGTTAATTCACCGTGCCACAACAATTCATCTTTGTTTTAATGCATGCTTCATGGCCTCACTCATTTTCTCGTTAACATAATATTTGACCCGCTCGTATAATAGTTATTCTCAAGGTGAAAACTGATTATTTTCAATTCGAGTCTTTACACAGACCTTTGTAATGAGAAAAAACTTCTATATAGAGATAGGTTCGATGGCAAGAACCAGTACAAGCCCAAAACAGATATCAATTCAGCACTGATGAGCCCATTAGTGAAACCTAAAGCGTTGGAAACTCCAAGTACGGCCGAAATTATTCGCAGTACACCAGAATATGGTATGTTACTATACAAATGCCTGTTATTTTACTCAAAGAGCAGTGATATGTGGGCACCCGAGTTCAGAAATACACTTAGGTTCCAGAAGCACATCCAAGAATACAAGAATTCAAACTGGCAAGTGACTGGTGGTCATGCAAATGAGCTGCAAGGGCTGGCAAGAAACTGTTGGCTTATATAAGTAACTTTTTATGTACCCGACTCTCAACAGTATTTGGGAACACCCGACTATGTTAAGGGGAATCTTGAACTTTATGTAAAAACGTGGGTGAACAAATACAAGCTGAATTACATAACCTAAAAAGATACCTCCTAAAAAGATTAAGTGGAATCAATTCTAACAAACGTTACTTAAATTTCGGATGAAATAACAGTCTAATGTATCCGGTTGTCTGGGGATACACAATAAGATTTGAGAAAAGTAGAATTCAAAAGAAAAGAGTAACCGATTTCAGACCAGATACATTCCTCCTGCATAACTGACCATCAGGTCTGTCACTGTATCAATACTGTACCGTATCAATCAAAGAAAAACAAGAGTTAGATCTCTGATGTATTCATAAAACACCAATTGGTGAAAGTAATGAAAAGTCCCAGCCACAGCGTCTCTCCAGCCAGCCCTACGCAGCCCACGAGCAATAACCACAACAGGTCACCGAGCCCAGACTCCGCCCTCCCAGTCGTGTGTGTGCTCACCTGTTCACGCTTGGCGAGCTTCTCCTCCTTCTCCCTCCGCCGCACCTCAAGCAGGTACTCGTCAAAGAGCGACTCTCGCTCCCTCATCTTCTCGATGTTCTTGAAGCGCTCATCCTTAGAGAACTTACTGGAGAACTCCGTGAAGGTGCTCTTGCCGGTCAGACCCGCGCCCTCCAGCAGCTGACGGAACTCATCCTTGCGCTCCTTCAGCTTGTTGCGCTTCTCCCGACGCTCCTCCTCAGCTCGCTCCTTCACGTACCTGCAGCACACAGCGCATCAGGATCCGTGTACAAGAGAACACACGTACCTATTTCGTTTGGAGTGGTCATACATGGCATGCATATCTTTTCGTTTCAGACACAAATTTTTAGAAAAATTTACCTGGGCTTCCTCCGGAACGGACATAATGCAAGCATTTACGTATTTTCGCGACACGTGACATAGTTGTGGTGTACTCAGACGCGTAAGTAACTTTTTGCAGTTCATCAATTTAAGGATGTTAGCCATTGAACACCGACACGAGCCATGAGACATCTCCACCTACAGCTGCTACACAGCACGAAGCTGCAAGTCCTGGCATCTAATGTTCTAGTATAAGCGACATGGCGCTCTGACACAAGGACAACAGAAGCCAATGTAATAGCTTGAAGGCATGTGAACCTTTGTATTCAAATAAAGATTCTTCTAACCAGTGGCTGCGTTTCTTTTTTTAAATAACTTCACTAAATGTTTATTTAATCTCGTCATTTCAGCATACTGTACTTACATGTTGCTGATAATAACCAACTCCAAATATCCTTTTTTCATTGAAACACTACACGCCCAGTTTGAACAAACGAATCTGTTGTAATCGAAATCAGCAGAAATGCATGTACTGAACAACAGCAGGTACACTATTTTAAATTCTTTCCAAGCCGAGTAGGTGAAAGGAACTAGGAAACTCAAAAGACTCACTTCTCGAAGACCTGTTTCCTTTCCTTACAGGGCAACAGCAGATAGCGAGGATCGAACACAATTTTAGACAGCTCTTTCTCCCAGGAGCTGAATGCTGATACCTGAAAGACAGTGAAGTTCTGGATTACTATTATATTCGTTAGTATGAAGCTCCCCACCCACATGAAACGTGATATAAAAGAGCAAAGAGAAGCACGGACGTTTCAGTATGGCCTGTAGAAAACGTGGATTCTCTGCGCAAGTGTGTTCCCACACCCGATTCCATGAACATAGAAACGGAAAGTTAAGAACGAAGAGGAAGAAAAGCCAAGGAATAGATAATAAAGGAGTGAAAATTTAAAGAGGCAAAATGGACATGAAAGCAACAGGTCCCGAAGGCCATCTATGGCTGAGATAACCTTACAGTGCCCCTCCGGGGTCGCCAGTCCCCCATACATAGGATAGAGACAAACCTAACTTGGTCTCGCTGCCTGTCCTATACCCCCTCCCCCCCAAGGAGGTCAAGGTTTAGAACGAAATCGACAAGCGTGGTAGTCGACAGCAGACTTTACTGGCGCACTCCTAACAAAAACAATCTGAGGACGCCAATTAACAATTAAACCAAGTAACAAAATTAATCTTTTGTCTCGCTCTTGAACTAAAACATACTTTTCATCTTTCGCTTCGTAATTAAATAAAATGAAAATAAAATACTTTCAATGCTTTACCTTCGCTTTTGAGACCAGGTCAAGGAATTTTCTAGTTTGCCTTCCTTCCATATAATCCCAGTAAATACCAGAATGCAAGTAGAATACGAAAATTCATAGAAGTGGTGAATATTTTCTATTTTCACGTTATTGAAGCATGCAGGAAATAACGCGAGTACCACGAACAAAAAACATATTGCCGAGTACTTGTCTTACAAGCGTACCTAAAACGAAAATAATAACTGTAAATGAATATTCATGAAGTAGTTGATTAACTACTCGTATCTAAATTACAGATGCCACACTCAGAATTGGCCCAATATGAACAAGAGGAACTTCTTAGCTTGTGCAAGAACTCGTACCCGACCCTGTTTGGAACTCAAAGCCCTGCAAATGAGGAAGTAAGTTTCTACAGTCCAGTCCACAATTGAAAGCAGTTCTTTACTCAACTTTACACTTGCAAATAACTTACAAAGGCAAAATTAATGGTTGAAGAATGGATTACATGTGCAAGTAGTTGTTCCCCTGTATCCAATTTTTGCCATGTGAGACGAGGAGGTCAGATTTAGGGAACATCCAACGACTATGCATAGAACAGCTTTTTAAACAACTCCTAATGTACCTACGAATTATAAGGGATGCCCACTGGAAAACGAAGTCTCGATGGAATTTTAGCAAGGACAAACATGGTTATTACACCTCCACATAAGGTGCTAAAGCACCCAAGTACGTACGAGGATATATCGAGACATCACCCTTTCAATTCCTTTCCTGTATCTTCCTTCAGAGATAAGTTAGGATAAATTCACATCATTACTCCGGAATCCTAAGTTGCCGACAAGAATATCTTACCCCCTGTTCGGCGAGCAGGTCCCGGAACTGCTTCATACGGATTTCGAGTGGGACGATGGCCCGTTCTCGAGCTGCCTTCACCTCCGCTTCTATAGCCGCCTCCTTGCCCACGTCAATTCGCTTGATTGCTTCGCGAACTGAAGCAGCAGCATCCGCTGAAAAAATTACGGGCAGTTTTATAAATCTGAAGTACGATTTCAATTTCTAGCTTCTCTTGCGTTACTCAATTTTATTTTGCTACATCTTCAACGGTCAAAATAACTGCACTCGCGCCTTTACATATGATTGAAACGACACGTTAGAGCACTCCTGTGATTTACTTCCAAGAGGATCGAATGACTATGCTATCGTTTTATCAAGTTCATTCTCATATTCTTTCACAATAAAAGCTGCGTAGCAGACATGATATTGGTCAACAGAATTCCCTATTGAAATATCTTACTAGTTACTTTCGAGTAAGAAGTTAATAAAATTGTAAAATGATATATCCTTGCCATTTTTCAACATCAGAAGAACAAACACGACACGAGAGGGGTTATTTACTATCAAAACCAGAGCGTCTCGGAAATTCGGCCATCAAACTTTATCTGAAGACTACAATATTTTTAAGAAAATGAGTTCGCACTGTTAAAGTTCCGAACCCCTAGCAGACACTAGCAACTGATAACATGAATTTTCATTTGACCAACAATTAGACAAAAGATACAAGTACCACGAAATTTCGAGAATGATCTTACCATCAGTTTTGATTTTTTTGCTTGGTGGTTCGTCTCCCTCATTATTTTCCTCTGCGCCAGCAGCAGCGGCTGAGGTGTCAGTACCAGCAGCTGCAGTAGTTCCAGCACCAGGAGTCGCAGCAGCAGCACTTGTACCCAAAAGCTGCTGTCGAATTTTGAGCACCTCCGGCGGCGTGTTGGCGAGCATTTTGTCTACGTCCTGGCGCCCGTCAATTTCAGGGGGCTTCTCCCAAACAGACACCTTGCTGGTGGGGTTGTAGAAGAAGGTCTTTGCATCCCCCGTCCACACGACGCACCACGGCGTATTTGGCACGGGCAGGGACCACACCGGCTTGCTCAGCTCCGCCGCTTTACGAGCCTCGTCCTCTTCACTCGGCTAGCAACACACAACCAACTCAATACAACACCCTGCTTCAGAATGATAAATTGGGATCCTACTTTATGACATGTTATTTATGACGTTCGGGATTAGATTTCATGTTAGTTCAATGCTTCATATCGACACAAAAAGTAATCTAAAGTGAGAGAAGAAAAGAAGCCATTTAGTAAGGACTCTGAATAGAATGGAATTCATGCACAAGTGTGTCCACACGCAGAATTTTCTGCTCATAGAAACAGCAGGTTAGGAAGGAATAAGAAGAAAATATAAACAATTATCAGCAAAGAAGGAATAAATTAGAAGCAGAATGGCCACGAAAGATAGAGGTCTCGTCGACCTAGCTAAAGCTGGGGTAACCCGACAGGGTCCTCCTGGGGACACTATTCTCCGTAGTAAAGAATGGACATACATAAAAATCCTAACCCTATTGCCTATGGCCTACCCTATGCCCCCTGAGGGGTGATGTAGGTGGAACTTCAATACAGAAATTAATATAGAGTATTATTTTAGAAAATTTGCATATATCTCACCGATTGACTATGTATTCAGAACACCATTCTACCACTGCGTATAAATAAAATGTTCGAAGAACGGAAGGAAGTAATGAGTCTCAAACCATATTAAAATTCTGTAGTAATTGCTTACCGTGAAATCCGCCTATGTTCAAAAAATGAACTTCTGTTGAATCGAACCGGACACTATCACAACCATAATCCTTAACGAATGGCACTGAAACATATTCAAGGGAAAGAAATCAACTTCATTCAAATCAAGGCTACATTATAATACCTTCACTACACGTATCACTTTCAAGGAATTGAGATGGCTCTTAATAAATGATCGACCCTGCTCAGCATGCTAAGAAACCCACGCAATAAAACTTAACCAGTGATATTAAATTTTATAAGACCAAGATGCAACACAGTGGAGTCATTAGCTCTTGGATTACCCCAAACACGATAAGAAAGAGAAGGAGAGGAAGAAATAACTACGCACACGAGAAGGTTGTCGTTCAAGAGCTACCATGGCCATTCAAAATGAGCGGAGAATAAACAAGAAACAAGTTATGTATATGCATGAAACAAGCATTTGACTGACATCGTGAAGTACATAATCAGAAAATTACCAAAAGTAGAATGATACATGCTACACAAATGCAGATGTTACACTCTAGCAGAATAGCACGGATGCTGTTCGTCTGCAAGTTTCTCTTTCCCAGTAACTACGAGGTACAAATCTATTAGGACAGCGAGTCAGGAAAAAGTGTGCAACGCGTCCGACATGAGAAGCGATCACCAACTCCACGTATTGCTAAGTAATGTGCCCAAGATCATAACTTGAGTGAATGAATAGGACCTAGCCCATCATTGAGACACTGACTATTTTGTAACACTACATTGAATCATCTATACCCAATGCGCTTTATTAGAAATAGCCCATTTTAAAGAATGACTTCATTTCAAGGCCACCCTTACCTTGGTTTCCTGTACTTCCATAGGGACAGGTTCTTCCTTGACCTCTTCCTTGGCAGCAGCAGCAACAGGCTCTTCTTTCTTGACGTCTCCGTTCACGGTCTCAGCCTTGACACCGTCTTTGGAGTCCCCGCCATCCGAGGCTTCCTTCTTAGCCTCGTCTTCGCTGTCATCATCGTCACTGTCTTCATCCATAGGCTCACCGTCTTCCGATTTAGTCTCAGCCTTGACAGCTTCTGCCTTGCTCTCTGCCGGAGCTTCCACCTTTGCTGGCACAGCCAATGAGATCCCCTGTGCAAGGGCTAGTCGGGCAGCTGAAAACAAACGTATAATTAATGAACTTGAAATATGAAGAAATATCTCTTAAATAGGCGTTCTTAATCACTGATAGTACACGGATATATCTGCTAAATTAAACGAGAGTAATACAAATTACCCATAAAATACTAGATGTTAATCAGTATGAAAATGCCAAAGCATCCTTAACTGCACAATCAAATTTTTCAGTTTCAGGTCTTAAATAATCTCAGATGCAACAACAAGAAACGCTCTACCTCACTGCAAGCATTGGCAACTGCTTCATTGGCATTGAGGATAAGAACTGAAAGGACTAATTTATTCGTTGAAAACAAAAAAACTCATCTGTTAAGTCCATCTAAAAAACAAAAATTTAGAACCATTATCGAATAAATATAAAAAATTACGCAAATATATTCAATGATTACTGCAACAAGTGTCTAACACAGAATCCCGAGATGGCAAACAGCTCACTTGAGACATTACAAATTTCATGAGCTACAAGATAAAGAGGCGCGCTATGCCATACCTTCGAGGTCCTTCAGAGGCTGTGGCTTCTCCCAGACGCTCTCCTGGGTCTTGGCATTGTAGTAATAGCTCTTGCCATCAGGAGCCTTGTGCTCTGTCCACTCAGACGCTCTCTGCACTAGCGCAGGGTCCAGATCACTGTCGCTCACAGCTGTAGAGGGAGCACCTGAAGTACACAAAATTACTACATTTAAGAAGGTACGATTGCATAGCATTGAAAACAATGTTCATAAAATATTAAACTTCAGCCTATTAAAGCCTGTCTTCTATTAAAGAAGACACTTCTACTGAAATGCTCTGTGGATGGCATCAAGATATTTCATAACGTAAAACGAAATGAACACATAAGTATATACGTGATTGCTCGTCAAGCTAACAGTTAAAAAAATTCCGACGCAAAAATCTAACAAGGAAGACTGCCAATACAACATGAGCCTCTAACGGCTTCAGTGGCTGCTTCCGTAAACAGTGTGTTTTCCATAGAGCAGATGAGCGATCAAGACCTGTACTCTCTTAAAACATGAAGAAAGCCATTATTCAAGTAGAACTGTTAATGGACTTGGGTAGACCGTGCTTACAATATACCCTTCAAGTTTATAGCTGTAAGACCCTTCTTCACCATAACGATTGAAAAGAATTAATAAATGTTAATTCAAGCATTGAACCTTCTCCAGATCTTTACTAAACATAGAATTACCGTCACTTATTGGATACTTACACTCGAACACGTGTAAGGTTCTGAATAGGTTCCTAAATTATATTTTTATTTAAAGAACAGACATTCATCGAGTATGTAGTTTCAGGTAACATTATTGAGCGACAATTCCTCTGAAGTGAAGAACGATGAATTTAATGCAATGTGCCTTCAAACCTGGAAACAGCAACGTAACCATTTTTTAAGAACTTCAGCTGCAACCGTGAAAATCTTAAAATTACAAAAAACTACTCTTGAAAAAAGTTCTACCACACAAATACAATCTTCAACAGACTCCCTCAATCAGCACTGCTAATCAATGGTAGATAGCTCAGAACATTCCAGTAAACAGTATCTTCTAATACGTGACGTTTCTCAGGACAGATACAGCAATAACAACTTAAATGAAAAAGAATCAAAGAAAAAATGAAATACTTCATAGAAAATTCGCAAGGAAATTCCTCAACCACTACCACACTGAAAATCATGCTACGCATTTGACTGGTATGAAACCTAACCATAAAAAGAGATGCTTTTTTCGAATTGATTACCAATAGCTACGAACACCAACGGTTGTCACGCACAGAAACGAGCTCTCACCTTGCGTGACGACAGCTGAAGACGATGTCGTGGCAACAGCAGCGGTGGTGGCGGCAGCCTATAATCAAGAATACCAAGAATTAAAGATAAGTTTAGTTTCATGGTGGTGGTGATAGCAGCGCTACAGTAACTCAGACCATCTCGCACCGAAAGGGTAGGGACCAGTTAGTATGGACGCAGAAAAACGAGGAATCTATGCACAAGGTGAGTTCCAACACAAGATCCCCTGCGCATAGAAACAGCAAGTTTAGAAGGAAGAGGAAGAAAAGACAAATAAGAGACAGCGAAGAAGGAATGAAAACGGAAAGAAGCAAGTGGACACGAAAGATAGAAGTCCTGAAGGCTTATCTAAAGCTAATGTAGCTCAACAGAAAGCTGCTAAGCCAACACGAGAATATATGAATTTTACTATTCTTAAGTATATATGAAATCCAAGGTATTTTCTTCCAAGGCATTAGATTAGGCCAAGTGATTGATGAATTTGAGACTCAATGGGTACGATGTACGAAACTGGAGCCAAATGAGAAAATTAATATCACACCCTATACTAGGGGGACCACTAGTCCTCATTGACACTGCGTACTAAACTTCAGCATCAAATTTGTAAAAATCTGCATTATAATAAATTCCTTACACGAAACAACTAAAATCGTAAGACTTGCCAGGCCTCGACATAAACCATGATACCAGTCGGCAAGTTCAACACAATGAACTCTAACTCTCATAAAGACAGAAAACGCTTCAATTTAAACTTTCTCCTGAAATCGCAGTTCTCCATTACGCAGAGCAACTCGTAGAGACACCACTCCCGCACTGCACATGAACCCAGCCATACACTGACTGAAAACCTCAATTGACGCAACAACAAACGGACGACTATCTCGGGGGTAATGACTTGACTATTCTTCAAAACATTGGTCGAGCATCGATACATGGCTGAGCACAAAGCCAAAAGATCAACACAATGAGCGTGATAGTGGTTGCCTTCTACTAGAGCGTGCAAGCAGCGTGGTAAACTCGGACGCACAGAACTACAACAATAACAACACTGCATATTGAAGCGCGACTGAAATGCTAACACATAACTTGAATTCATGTGCATGCACATTACTAAACTCGCTATTGCTCATCTTTACATGAAGCGAGTTCTTTTCGCCTTTTCAAAGACGATATTAACTGTTTGTAATTCAAGAGACATGACGGAAAAATAACAAGTTAGAAACAGAGTACTGACCTGTAGGGTGTGAGGCGGAGGGACTTGAATGGGCGCAGCAGCTCCGACCACAGAGGTAGCTGCCCCTACAATGCTAGGCGGGGGCCCCTGTAGCATGCTAGGGTTGATGGGGGGCACACCAGCAGGGCTTCCATCGAGTGCGGCCTTGTCACCACTGACTGGCGGGATGTTGGGAGGCGGAATCTGGGTCAGGGGCCCCAAGTTAGGAGGAGGCATGCCCCAATTGGGGGGAGCCATTGGAGGTCCTTGATTCATGTTGAAGTTAAAGCCCCCTTGAGGAGGCCCGCTATTGTTCGGGCCAAAACCAGGGGGACCTTGGCCCATGCCAAAAGGAGGTGGCCCGCCTGGTCCGCCAAATGGAGGACCCGATGGGGGCATGCCAAATGGAGGGCCTCGTGGAGGGGGGCCCATTCCAGGAGGACCGTTCCACGGCCCCATTCCGCCACCTTGATTTGGAGGACCCTGTCGCACCACACAACAATACCACTCAGTAACACATAGATGTAACCTTCGAGTAAATTAGCGAATCTAGGTATGCGCCAGTGCTCTAAATGCCTCGTCATTTTGCACCGAACTAAGTTCTTAAAAATCACAGCTGTAGGGTCAGTACACAGATATACTAGGCAGTGTCCAAACGTATACCTAACGAGTTTGTTGTGCGTTTCAGGTCAAAAATAATAGATTTATTAACAGTTAGCTTGAAGCTTGTATCCACATTAAATGTGATCCAAAAAGGCTCAAGAAAAGAGGGGACCATTATTAGTATGGACTATAAAGAATGGGGAATTTATTCACAATGTATGTTCACACACAGGATTCCTCACTCATAGAAAAAGCAAGTTGAAAAGGAAGAGGAAAAATAGACACGAGAAAGCGAGGAAAGTATGAAAATTGAAAGCAGCAAAAGGAAGATGGAAGCCAGAAGTCCGATCTATAGATGAGGCAACCTAACGGTGCCCCCTGGGGCCGCCAGTCCCCACAGGGTATAATAGACAAACATAACTAACCTAGCCCTATTGAATACTCTATCCCCTTGTGGGATCTTTTGTAGTAATTTGATATACTGAACAAAAATATTCCTCATGCACACTTCAAAATGTCAAAATAAATGCTGATGGTACCATGCTTGGCCCAACGTTTGTAAGCAACCGTTACGTACGACCATAATGTCAAGTTCAAGGTTTAGCCATGGGCACTTCAACTTCGTTTCAATATTTCAATGCATACATTTCAATCACACACGCCTTAATACTAGTTTCATCTGTAGGAGAAACTTTTCAATTTTGAGGTAGCAGGTAACTTTCCACTTTATGCAATGTAACCATTAAAACGATCTAATGGTCTCATTACCACAGATAGTACAAGCACATACACTCACATTTCTGTTAGGCTGCCAGTTATCTTTCTTCTGTTGGTCATTGTGTGGTCCCCCGTCCTGGCTGCCGTCACCAGAAGTGCCATCAGACGACGGCCTTCCTTCATCAGGGCCATCCTTGCCGCGGTCATCGTCGCAGGAGCCATTCCGGGTGCCCCCACCGTCGCCTCCACCTCCGCCGGACTGGGACGTCGGGGTCACGCCTGCTGCCTGTGCCATCGCCTCCACCTGATGTAGAACACAAAGATTTCCATAACTCACTGAGCATTAATTTCTTAGAGCGTTTTAGTGCCCCATTTCGCTCACGTGCTCATAATTCCCACATTACTTATGCACTAAAACCCTGTTAGGCCACCACAGGAGATTAACGCAAGGTTATGGCTTCTGGTGCCCACGTGAGGAAACAATTTCAAGAGCAATTTCGTGAGAATCAGAGTTCAAAGTAAGGAACAGGCAATGCTGACGGGATCCATAATATAAATTTAACTTATTCGTAGTAAAAATAACAATTCAAGTTACCAGTTTTACATGCAAAAACTCTCACGCACAAATATCCATCAAGCAACATTATATCCCCTAAATAACGGCTTGCGAAAGGATGATGTAATCATTTATTGGGTACACCTGACAACAAAAAAATCAGTCATCAACTCTTACACCATGTAGAAGTATGAACAAGCTAATAAAACACTGACAAGGTGATAACAGTTCACATATTAGTAGTTTCCAAACTAGAACGTTGCAGCCTATGAGGAGTGAAGAATTAATCCCAGACCTAATGACCAACCCCAAAAATACTAACTTGTTTTAAAAAAATATTCCAAAAGCAGTCGTTTACATTACATACACTAGTTTTGAACAAAACGATGAAATTATTTCAAAACTAAACTGTATTATTCTTGAGTGCTCTTCAAAGAAGAATTGATCAAGAGAACACTTAATTGCTTCCCACTGCAGCCCTGGAACTACGATAGTTTTCTCCGCTGCTGGGACAGAATTGGGTCGCCATGCTACGCACCTGTCCCTGCGTGAGGATTTTGATGTTGTCTCCCTTGGGCTTGGTCCAGGTGGTCTCCCTGGTACGAGCGTTGTAGTAGTAGCTCTTACCCTCCCCAGCTTTGGTCTCCACCCAGATCTCGCCTGTGAGGTCAAATCCACCCACACCGCCACTCGGGGGTGGGAAGTTGTTCCCTCTGTTGTTATTGCTGTTATTATTGCTATTGTTATTGTTGTTACTGTTGTTCTCGTTCTGAAAAAATGGAGAAATTTAATTAGGAATACAATTTTCGAAGTGCAGCAATGAAGAATAAAGAACTGAGACCTAAATGGATTATATTAAAATAAGTTTACCTAACGCCAATCAATCGCTTTAAATATTACAAATACAAAAATATAAAATTCAAAAGCTTTGTTCTATTTCTACTGAGAAACTAAGTTGAATTAAATAAAAGACTGAAAACAAAAGCGATAGAAAAATTGTTTCTTCCGAAATTGGTCCCACGCAAAGCACACTAACATTCAGGTGTTCAATCAGTAAAATTAAAATGTGTTGCAATGAAACTTGTGATAGTGATCAGAAAGATAGAGCACGTTCACACTGTTAGCAAGGAGTCTTAGCCTTCTCAGAGTTCACATGGCGACATAGCCAGCCTAATCCAGGTACATACGAGTACAACTCAATGAACAATAAGAGACTAAAAACCATAGGACGAACAATAACATGGACAACAAGAGACACAGTAACGGGCACAGTTATCAACAATTTCATGCTCTAATAGTATCAAATCTCAGTCTGAAAAACTTGAAGGCTAGCAACAGAATTGTTTTTCATATTATAATTATCAGCAATTAAGTTCACTAAAATCAGTTTAGCTTTTGTCCAAGATATAAATACTGGCCACGCCATTTTCTTTGTATCTGAATTACTCTGAGCTCGGTACATGAATAAAAATGAAATATCCTCCTTCACTTCTCAACTGTGAATGCTATTCATTCCTTTCACTTGTCACAAAGATAAGAAGACACAGTTATTCAGGGCGCTCCTAGAGCCTCGTATTATTGCTATGCTACCTCCAAAACGAAGCAGTCACACTGGTCAGAAGTCTGGCAGCACTACAGCCACGCTACCTCCAAAACCAAGCAGTCACACTAGTCAGAAGTCTGGCAGCACTACAGCCATACTACCTCCAAAACAAAGCAGTCACACTAGTCAGAAGTCTGGCAGCACTACAGCCCCGCTACCTCCAAAACCAAGCATTTCCACTAGTCAGAAGGCTGGTAGTTTGTTGAGGAAATCCAAAAGGCATCCAACAAGAAGCTCAGTGATGAGGAAAAAACTTTGAAAAGCCCAAGTAGTGGGTTATGAGCCCAACTTTACAGGGCGAGTGCCACTGTTGTGTGATAAAAGACATTCAGGGATGTTCATGCAGAACTCTTTGCAAAGGTAAATAAAATACCTATGTACTCGTAAACATTCATGAAGCAATATTTGTGAGGCAACACTTGTCACTAATGAAGCACTAGTAGTCATTTATAAATAAGCCACTTCAATTCATTCAGACGCAATCCATTATTTATGAGATCCAACCTGTCCCTTATGAGGCAACATCAGTCGTTCTGGTCACTGTACATGAGAGCACACTGAGCTAAAATTTATATAAAGGAAAAACACAAGAGCAGTCAACTGCGCAGCTACAGCAACAATCCCACCAACACTAACCTGGTTTGGAGGTCCATTTGGGCCTGGTCCACCCATCGGGCCCCCCCAAGGCCCAGGAGGTCCCATCGGACCCATGGGCCCCATCGGTCCCATTGGTGGCTGGAAAGAATAGGCAATTTAAAATTTCATTGTCTAATAAATTGCACAATCTGTCGTCACAGGTGAATGTCAACAAATTGCGATGATATTATTACAGACACAAGCACCCAAAAAGAATGAGAAGAGAGGTGCATGAAGACTAAACTATTAAGTCTAGAAAGTTAGCTTTCTTAGTTGTTGAAATTGAGCTCGTGTTCATCAAAAGTTTACCAACAAATATTTAAAATGAAATTTCAATCAAGAAATGAGTTCTATTCACATACCAAAAGAAATTGAATACTTGCTCTTTATTAAATTGTTTAATCTTCATGGGAAAATTTGCCACAGACAAATATAGCTACATGACAAGCAGGTGATAACTTGCCATACATTAACACAACAGCATTGACATGGCAGCTATTTAGTAACTTGCCACCACAACATACAAAGAACAGGTAAAGAAATGACAATATTATTATGACTAAACAGTAGTAAATTAAAAAATTCCTTACAAAAAGTAATCCATCATTGTACATGTGAATAAATCGATGAAGAATCCATCAACAACAGTTTTGACAAAAAAACAATGTCTTGCATCTAAAACAAGACATCTAATCCATGCAACCCACCAACTTCATAACATGTAAGTAAGTGAACACCTATGCTCAACTTGCCATAATATCATGTTTCTCAAGATCCAACAAGAGTGACCAGCATGGCCAGCTAAAAGGAAATCAAGTCACATTACGACCTCACCAAGCATCAATGTATTCCATTGCATGAACTATTTGCCAATTTCAATCAAGCAAGACTGGCACAACAGGTCCACTACTGTTTTTTTAAACTTCAAGCGCTACACTATTTATTTATAAAACAACCATTTTGACGAAATTGCATGCTGACTGAACAAAAATTTTAAAGCAAGATAGGTTACTCTAATAATATTTTCAAATATGTGACTGGAGGTTGTGAAATAGATTACAACCATCAAATTAGACAAAATATGACAAAGATGACTTCATCTTCATTGCTGTATGATAAATGTACTATATATTTAGCAAGGGCTGACTTACAACAGGTCAGTTGGAATCAAACATCAATCAGGACTTGCATTTAAATGTAAAAATCAATCAAGAAATTTATAACCCTGCTCTCTCACACGGACCTTACAAGTTCCTGCTAACTCACCATGCCAGGAGGCCCCATAGGGCCCCCCATTCCAGGGGGAGGCATTGGCCCCCAGTTTGGATCAAACGGAGGAGGCCCTCTTGGAGAAAATCTAGGACCACGAGGTCCAAACGGAGGAGGGTGGCCACGGAAGCCTGGAGGAGGGCGGAACCCTGGTCCTCCACGTCCTCTGAATCTCGGCCCACCGGGTCCCATTGGTCCCATGGGGCCTCGTGGACCCATGTTCTGACGATCTTGGGGACTTCCAGGCCCATTTTGACAGAAGCCTCTTCTGTCACCCCCTCCTCCCCCACCACCACCTCCTCCACCCCCTCTGCCTCCCCTGTAAAAAGTATGTCAATGTAAGGAGTTTACTTTATTTCAACTTGCCAGCTGTGTAAACCTGATGCAATATAATGTAAACTAACATTCTACTTATAAGCTGTGTAAAACTGATGCAATATAATGTAAACTAACAATCTACTTATAAGCTGTGTAAAACTGATGCAATACAATGTAAACTAACATTCTATTAAGTACCTTTGTGAGAATATTATTAATATGGAGGAAATTGTGGACATAGCACACTTCCATTGTAAATTCAGTTCAGTGAACAAGGCAGCAAAGTATTCTTTCTTGTAAATGCTGATTGTAACCAATACTAAGTACTGGAGAAAGTCCTGAATTTTTAAATTAAATTTGCTAATATCAATTAGCATAAACACAGGTTTAAAAAGTTATATTTAGACCTATTTCAAAATATTTCAACCTATCCTTACACACCTTCAAACTTCCCAACAAAATATTAGGACAACATCACTGAAAGGTTTTTGGAACACTTGAGTAATTACATAGAAATTCAACAGATGTTTGAATTCTAAAATGCTGCAAACTCAGATATTTCATGGCCTAGTTTCCAAGAGATTAAAATTTTTACTCTTTTTGTTGGAACTAGAAATTGTACCATTTTTATTGTACTTTAGTCCCAACTATATGTTCTAACAGTTGTATATTGAGTCATCAGATTTTCTTCAACAACAAAAATTTCTACATTCACAAAAACTCAAATTTCACATTACTTTAAATTACAAAAACTCAAGTTACACATTACTCAAAATTAAACTCAACCAAATATAGCTCATTAGACTACCATTTTAATTATTCACAATAATTAAGTGACAAGATAGGGGAGGAAAACCTGATCCAAACTATCAGTACAATACAAGAAAAAAGTTTTTCTGTGGAAACTTTATGACAATCTTTCATTAGAAATCAATGAAGAAATATAAAAATTGAGCATTCTTATTGAAAAACTCAACTGAGAGCAAACCAGAAAGACAATTTATTTTCTGCAGCAGTTACACACCCTAGGGCTTGGAGCAAACTCAAGTCTACATATGGTTATAATTTGAAATACTTCCATTATCATGACATAATGAACCTTCAGGATATACATTTCAAAAAATCATTATGAAAAAGAAAAGCTTTAGACTTTCCTTAGCCTAGAAAATTGAGTTCAAAACCTTGTTTTGAGATGAGGAATATTTTTGTATCTGCCACACTATAATTAATGGTCAGTCTAAATAAATCCCCAGCACTGCTTTTGCAAGTAGCACTAAGGTTACTTCCATAAACAAAGACAGTCATACTTCCTAGATTATTGCAATCAACTTATTGTGGTCCCATCAAATTGCATCATGGATTTTAAAAACATTTTACATAAATTAACAGTGATTTCCCCAATACAGCACAGATTCATTTAGATTGAATTGCAAGAATAAATTCAATTCCTTTCAGTTCCTAAGAATGTTCAAGTTTTGTTTGGAAATATGTTATAGTGTTAAAGCATGTACAAAAGTTTAGAAAAAGTTAAGAGTAGAAAATGTTTATAAGTGTGGTGAGGAAATTTCATACAGGATTTAAAAACATCCATTACAAATACTTTTACATTTGAGAAATAAATCTTAGCTTTCACAAGTAAAAATTTCTATAGATTAGAAATTCATTGGCTTAGAGCTCTTTATCCATATAAAATTTGATGCAAAGAGGAGAATGGCAAATTAAGAAGAAAGAGGAAGACAGGTTTTTTTCTTCTTCAACTTCAGCAGGATTTAATTTTAGCCCAAATAATGATTCCCTAGCATAAAGATTTCAGAAAAAAAATGAGTCCATGCATCTGCAAACATTTCATTTAGCAATTGAAGTATTCTTTCAGGTATACTGTTGCATTTTTGCAGTTTCCTTTAAAAATCCATTGAAGATAGGAAGATGAATATTTTTTATTAAAGTCCCTAAAGTGTGATGAAGAATTTAGGTAGTTGAGTCATTTATAAAATTGGTATGATTTCAAAATATGCCACTTATAAATAACTTGATGAAAATTTTCTCTTTTGTCAAGATCTTAGCACAAACACCAAAAACTGCAGCTATCACAGCACCTCCAATCATCAGTATAATGAATCATTGCAATGAAGCTCTAGTCATAATATGAAGTCCAGCCTTTGGAAAAATGAGCCTGAGGTAAACATTCAGCCGCTTATTTATAAAATTACACCTTGTTCAAGAGGAAGAGGTCATGATGGGTTTTTTAATCAATAATTTGGCATAATTGTCAAATCTCTGTTCATAAAGCTTGTGTTAATGTAATCCTAATTGAAAATTTATGAATGAGTTATCATATTCTATTGGTATGTAAACACTTTGAATCTTTCAGTATACTTCTCTTGGTTTTGAATCTTTCTAAAATTAATTTCCACAACTCAGAAAAAATTTAACAATGATACTAACATAAAAGCCATACGATAAATAAAATGCCCTGAATATGATGCCCACTTGGAGTAAATTTCAACTAAACATTTGGAAATGCAACAACAAACTATATGTTTCCTCCCTCAACCCTACATGATCACATAGCAGATATATATATATAGACATACTGTCATCTGCTCCTAAAATTATACATTCTCACTTCATCACACCCATTTTACTGATCTTGACATGTTGTTGCCAGGGATGAATTTTGTAGTGATGGGTACCTCATCTCAGGATCTGGTAATTAAAATCCTAGCCACTCAGTTCCAGACCAACCTCATATTGGCCAAATTAAAGTGGCAGGTAGGATGCCGCCTGCCACTATCATTTAGGGTGTCGAAGCTCCAAAACTTCAGATCCTGATATATCTAGCTCAAATTCTTATTGAATATATTAAGTGTAAAATTATAATTATTCACAAAAATATACGCCACACCAGCTTGCAATTGGTTACAATATACAACATATGGGTAACCCTTAGTTTCATGATGCATCAAAATTTGCACCTAGTTGCTGAATTGAACTCTTCCTCATTCAACACATTAGATTCTAACTATAAACAATTAGAATTAAATATAAATTCTACATTAACAGTTCAAAAACGCCATTTTATAAAAGGTTCCTTTGTAAATCACGTTGTTTGGTTACGTATACAAGCGGTAGTAGTTGTACTTGCCTAAAGTTTCCACTATTTCGACGATTTCCCGACATTGGTGAGTCAGATTCCCGCATTTCTTCATCATCCACTCCTGGAGCTACAGTTTCTCCTGGAGGAGCATCTCTGCTATCCATCATATCGTCGTCCATTTTAAATTTAGCTGCATCAACACATATAGTCAACACACAATCACTCTTTCGACAGCACTAAGCGTTAGGCGTTTGCGACACCGGTGTTGCCACAATGTACCAGTAAACTATTTATATCGCTATGAGTAAATGAGTGAGCACAGTATTTTTCAACCTATGCCCATTGCATTCCAATAATATACTAATATCTATTAGTATTCAGTCATTTTGAGTTAATTATGAGCTTTATTTTATCAACCGATGTCGCTGATGCTACAATAGATGTTGGTAGCGCAAATTCTCGAACAAACCTTGTTTCCTCCAGTTTGTGTTGAAATTCAGTCGATCAAGTCAATGCAGCTTATGTATTTTTATGCTTAGGTTTCAGTGAAATATGCAAAAGCACCGTGCCGATGTTTCTGCTGCATTCCTTAAAATGGATCGATAAGGATAGAATAGAACTTCGATAGAAGTTCTATCGAGTTTCTCATGTTTTATTTTGAGGCTGTAATTTTACTAACTGAAAAACCAAAAGGTATATATTTGTATGTGACCAACTTTGGAATAACTATTTTTCTTTCTTTCTTTAATTGTCTTTTGCCTTGTAGGATCTGACTATCATATATGTATGATATGTATGCATGTAATACATATCACGTATGTATCGTAAGTATATATTGTATGTATTACATACATATTCAATATTTATAATGCTTGTGTGCTATAATACTCTCTGGGGACACAATTTTATGTAAGATATAAACGTTTTCCGCGAAATACTTGCAAAAATATAACATACATTGAATTTTTTTGAGACGGTAAGTCATTGGAGAGAAATTTTTTCCCCTCTCGAGTACCAAGCTAATGAACTATTTGAAAGTTTAAATAATCATGGATGTTAATTTTTTTTCTATAAATCACTGCAATTTTTTTGAAAATACCTTCAGGTAACAAAGAAACAGAATTTGTCTACTCAGAATATGAATATGCACTTGCCTACTGGTTATAATAATTTAGTTATTATTAAGTTTCTTACATAAAGTGAACATAGCTGTTCATATACCACACCCAATATATGGATTATACACTTAAATTCATAACAACGAGCGTTATATCAGTTAAAATTATTACAGACATAGATTTCTTAACTTACTGCAGGGTATATTTTGAGAAATAGCTACTTGTGGGGCCGAACAATCTGTATGATTTCTAGGGTATCCTTCAGGACCCTATTCTAAGCGTATATATACACATGTAAATATCCTAATGCGCTTATACTTAACTTGAACACGACTGATCAAGTCCAATTCATTGAGCGGAGAAAATAAGTAGATGATTTAAAATTAGGCATTTATTCATGTCAAGTTACAGAGATCGCATTCTATAATATACTCTGAAATATTTTACTTCCACACAATATCAAAGGTTTTCTATCAGTCTTTAGTTTATGAGACTATAATTGAATAGTACCGTCTTTAGTATAGTGATATGAAATAGGATTCAAGATTCTTTTTGAACGTTTAGAGTTTACTTATGTCCCGAACGGCAGAAGACATTGAGTTCCAAGTTTTGATACTGTTGTAGTGAATACTAAATTGCGATCTGGTCCTGGAATAATAGGGAAATATAAATTTATTTCGGTTCCTAGCCAAATATTCATGATGGC
>VOMN01023144.1:0-37098 GCA_014899125.1 Orchestia grillus | reverse complement strand
AATGAGTTGAAAAATATTTAAAAATGCACATTTTTATCAGATATGTAAAAGTTCGTCTGAAATATATTAAAGAATGCCATACTATTATGGTATTTCCACACACATGACTTAGATTGACCAATATTTTTGTAATAGCCTAATACCTTACCGAACCAAAAAGTTTGTTGCGCGTTTGTAGGATGTGATTATAACAAACATTTTTTTACTCGAACCCTCATAACACAATGGCAAAATAAGAATGTAGAAGCTATAGTTGCGTTCAGTGGGAGTAGCAGTTAAAATTGCCCCTGCTTTCTCCGTGACAACAAGCATGAATAATTCCTTTGGAAAAAATATGCAAAACAAACCTCTGTCTTTAACAAAGGACATGTAATGGATTTGCACAGAGCTGGAAATCCATCACAGAAGTGTCTCAAATGATGGCCATAGGGGTTGGAAATGTGAAAAGAATAATTGCACTGGGGAAAAAATGGGGAAATGCAATCATTCAGCGGTGTGAAAATGGCAGAGCTAACATTCCGAATGCCGCGACAGCTAGGCGTTCTCTGAAGCGATTTGTGAAAGCAAACCGGTGGAACATCTCGTGAAGAAAATTAATACCAGCTCTTTCCTACGTACGCTAGAATAACATGCTTGTATTATCTCATAAAAGCTTTTCATTAACGTGTTGCGTTTGAGAGCAATTTAAATTCCTCGTAGAACTCAGGGATAAAAATATGATGATTTTTATCGTCTCGAATTTTAATGCTTCGTGAACCCTGGAGTATCGCGGCAATTTATTCTCACCGTAGTGGGTCCTTTCATTCGATCGTTACTACCCACAACTCACCTGCTCGAGCCCTGAGTGTTGGTATAAGTTTTTTATTTAAATTCACCGATATATGAGCTCTATTAGATTAAGAGCTTTTCATAACTTAGCGTCGTATCATATAAAACGGTAATTAAAGTGATTCAAAGTGCTATTACAGAATCGCCAAATTTCATGCTCTACTACAACTCCGTATGTCAAAGTTGATAAAAGCTGCATTTGGAAGTTTTCTTTCGTCGTAGGTGCTAACTTTGAATTCTTATCCATACTTATCTCATCTCAACCTTACAGAACACTTGACAAAGCGAATAAATGCGTTTCATTGACACGAATGCGTTNTTCCTCCCGGTCGTCGAGTCATCACGGTGATCTAGCTAACTAAACTTTAGCCACTCTGTGCACGCTCCCGGGAGCATGAATGCCAAAACGTGGAATTCTCAAGTATTTCTTGCATTGCTTTCGCTCAAGACGATGGCACTTTACACTTTTGGCGCACTTTTACTGATTTACTCACTACGACTGCCGTTTCCGTAATCAACGTTTTACATGGGACCATTCGGATTTCCATAGGGTGGTCTTATTACCTCGATTAGGTAAAACTAAACACAGCAATTAAGGATTAATTTAAAGTGTAGGGGACATAATTAATGAAAGAGAAAGTTTACGAGTTACATTAAGAAATTATGTTCTTCTAATGTTCTTCGTTAACCCAAAAACACAAGCGAATTTTTAACTGTATATTTTCTATATTTCGTAATACAAAAGATCTCTTCAACTATTTTTTGCTTAAATTCTTGAAGATCATTGTTTGTTTATATATCATATCTTTGAGGTATCCCAAGGGAAGAAATGGAGAGGGGTTAAACCAGGTAAGCCAGGTTGCTGAGTAACGTCGGCGAGGCGTGAAATAAACCGACTACATAAGAAGGGCTGCAGCAATGGAGTTATAATTTGTCCCGTCGTACGTGAAGTCCCTTCATCTTGAAGCCTTGACGTGTACAGCCAAATAGTCCAGTTAGCAATAAATATTCTTGCATTAATTTTTTGGAAACGTGTCCCTTAACTCTCGCTGTTATTCTGCCAAATTTCTCACACAAGTTGAGGACCAGTGATCCTTAAACTAATTGTGTCCCACCAACTAGTTGTGTCCCACCAACTAGTTGAGTCCCACTAACTAGTTGAGTCCCACCAACTAGTTGAGTCCCACCAACTAGNTAGTTGTGCCCCACCAACTAGTTGTGTCCCACCAACTAGTTGTGTCCCACCCCCATCTTCCTGTACGTGAAGAGGATGCTTGTTAATTATCTGGTGTTTTCGGGTGACTAGATTCTATAATTTTATCCATTTGTGTGACAAGTATCGTGGGAGGGCAGTATCGGAAACAATCTTGATGTTAAAGTCGGATCATTTCTTAGACGGAGAAATTTAAGTTTAAAGTTTTCAGGTCGTATTTTAGTTTGGAATTTGTTAGAATTTCGCATGAATGGAAATGAATTTTTTGTTCGGAGGAGCCGGAATGGTGCTGGAGAATTTCTTGGCTAACTGAAACGTATAATAGTTGATGGTTCAGTCATGCTGTTCGTTGACATTCTGAGGTAAAGAATAGGTCAAGTATTTTTTGTATTATATTTTTACATACGTGTTATACGCATAGCACAGTAAATCGTTACCAGTAATTATGTTTGATTAAATTATATCCAGCTTATTTGATTTGGGCTTAACGATTCGCCATTTTAAAGAGCAGCGTCGTTAAAAATGGAACAGAACGACAGCCTTCGTAATTGGTTCGTTTCCTTCAGATGTTGTGTAAGAAAGCCTCGATATTTGGAAGCTGCTCTTTCTACCTCCTAGCTCCCATGCATTGACATACTGCCGTCCCAGCAGCCTGCCATCATGTGGAGTGCCCCAGCTCGCCTGACATACTGCCGTCCCAGCAGCTTGCCATCATGTGGAGTGCCCCGGCAGCTCGCACACGAGGCGTTCTCCTAGACGGGTCGTACTCAGGCTCCCCAGCAACGAGAATTTCTCACCCAATTTGAGTTTTATTTATTATCAATGGAATATTTAACAGCCATTCATAACCGGTCTTCTAATTTTTGTTGCCGTTTAGGAAGCTCTTTCAAATAGCTGTCTCGTTATTGCAATCACATTTATTTCATTCGCTCAAATAAGTTTTAAAATACTAATCGGCCCGTGTTCCAAGTTATTTTCAAATAATTCCTACCCTATTCAGAAGCTCGTATTCCCAACACTATCGTACCAATTGTATGTCAACCATGGGGCTTCTGTCTGATGGCTGGTGGAGCAGGACTGCTTAAAATTACGCTTCATTAGAGAGCTCATCTGATGTGTGTCAATTTGCACGCCATTGGTTAGTAAACCTCTCCTTACAGCTTAGGTTCCGTTATGCTAATGGACGGCAAATTTGAGACCGGCAAATATGTGCACAGTAGTTGTTCAGCTGGGAGAAATGTTTCTTCGTTCACAGCTGTAGACTGTGTGCAGACGTCAAGTCCGAGTGATGAGCTGTGTACGAATATGACGTGCGAAGCGATCATTCGTATTGGCGGTTGAGATTCATCATACCAATTTGTGCCTTAATTTGAAGTATGGCGCTTTAGAATGCGACACATTTGTAATCGGTTACATTGTGCCGTCGTAACGTATATTTTTGGAAGAGCTGTTTTCGAAAACACCGATTTGACCGGATTTGGTTAATTTTGATGAAAATTAACATACATATTTTTAAACATTATTTTTTGATTTTGCCGAGAAAAATTTTGCCATCTCGTCCCACGATCAAGTTTTCATTTCTAACATCTGTTTTTTGAAAATCTTGACGTTCCGTTGAATTTTAATCGTGACAAAGATATATTTTTGTAACAAGGGCGGAGTCTCTATCAAACGGATAATATTCTAAGGGTACATGTAGGGCTTTTATTCATTTTTTATTTATTTAAAGACTATGTACTTATTCTGTTAACAAGTGAAGCAAACAAAGATCATGTGGTTGGATCATTATGAATCTTTCGTGAGTGTTCTCTTTTTGTTGATATCGTAAATTAATTTATATTTGTATTATTTCAGGATCTTGTTCGGTTTCTCCATGGATGCCGAGTCTAAAATTCTTGTGGTTCACTGCAGAGCGCTGAGCTGTAGTCAATGCCACCGGGTGAAAAATAGTTAAAATCGACCCTTTAGTTACATTTTACGCTTTTACAGAGTCTCAAGTTTTGAAACAACTCAAGCACTGGTAAAATTACCGCCTTTTTGCTATTCATATGTCGTAAATATTTTAATGCTTTCATGTTATACAACTTGAAAATATGTGTGTTATCTTACACTGGAATTACTCCGTCTTAATTTATTTATTTGTGTTCACGCATTGAGAATTTTCTTTGCTCCTTTGTGATACGTTATCCTCTCACTCGCGTGGGAACTGGTGCGTGTGTTGTGGCCTTTACTGCGATTGTTCTTCCGAGATGGAAGATTTATGACAAAGATAAGCTCTGTTCCCACAGCTGCGATATGACCATTTCCTTATCTGCGGTTAGAAAATGACGTTCACATCTTTAAACAATTCAAGTTGGTCGTCAACTTTAGCATGTATATTGAACCAATACGTAGACTCAATTTTACATCACGAATTCTCATTTTTTGCCGAGTTTTCATGCTAATATAAATGCATGTAGTTTTGAGAACTAGTTTGACGTTGTTTCTATTGCTTCCTACCCAGTGAGAAAGACTGATGATGAGGATAATTCATCGCACGACCTCTCATCTTTTAGGTACTGCTCACGGAGTTTTAAACGTGCGTCCTGAAATTTGCAAAGTTTGCGTAACGAGATTTGGAAAATTGGACCCCGGTCTAAGACGGTTATCTGGCGACGTTCGCTGGGTTTTGGAATAGGAATGAAATGTGCAGTGGTTGTCTGCCATGATATTGATTGACAGTTTTGGCAAGAATCTGCCAAAATAATGTAGAGCAATCCAAATAAATTCACTCACTGTTTGTAATGTAACAATTTCGAAATAAAAAGATTTGCGTGTACTGATCTCTTCCCATGATAATGAGTGGTGTAACTGCTCCATTTGCCGCTGATGTATTGGTGACGCGCGATGGTCATTGGGGGCATGCGAGGGTCTCCTGTTCCGAAATTATTTAATCGTCACATAGTGAGTACATTTTTTGATCGCCTGTGTATGTATCGAGACTGACCGCTGCTAAGAGAGGTGACCGTTGCTACTGGCAGACCGGTCAGCTGTGTCAGCACAAATATGAGTACACCTGGTGAAAGGCTCAGAGATTTCTGGTGATGGCGGCCACTCTGCAACAGTTCATTCATCAAAAGCTCTGACACCTGCTACAAATCTACTGGATCCCTTTTTTAGCGCTCCTCATAATGACAACTCTTCAGTAACACATTTGCTTTCGACTTCACAATTGATGTAGACGGACATGTTTCACTAGAATAGAAAGGTAAACTTTTAGCCGGGCTATATGTATACAGCGGAATCAGAGGCTTCTCATTTTCCAAGCTCTGGAAGGCTAGTATAGACACAATGACAGCCTTGCGGTACCTAAAGACGTATTGTCTAGTTCTCATGTATTAGGTTGTTCCGAATGTTCTAAACGATTTTAAGGTAACTATTTACTACCCTTCTAGCGAGCCTATAAAGCATCTTGTTAGATTCCAAGTATGGCTATACATTTCTCGTGAGTATTATTTATTCACTATCATATTTTATTGATCTTTCATTTCAGATATCCTTTAGTTGAGATCGAAATCGCTAACGATGAACTTCATGTACAAGTCGAAATGTTTTTTCTTTAGAAAAAGGGGAAATACAGCAAAGACATTTTTTGTGTGTGTGGTAATGATGCTTAGAGGGAATCAATTTAGCGAAGATAGTTGTAAAATTGGTACTGGAAACTTGAGTTTCGGAAATGACTTTCGCAGTAGGTATTTTGTCTTCAATATTGAATGATCTGATAACAAAATAGAAAAAGACCGATCATCACAATTAATGAACATGCTGAAGTTTCTTCCGGCATTTCCAGAAGTGCAGTTTATTCCGTTTCACTAATAAATAACACATAACTTTCCGGACAACTTAATACAATTACCTATTCGTATGTTTTCCATTTCATCACAATGTGTAGCCATGTTACATATATGTGTAGTAGTACACTCGAATGACAACTTTTCATTCAGCCGTCCTATTGCTTGCTGTATAATTTTCATTTTATGCAGCATAATTATTTTTTAACGTAAATTCGAGTCAGCGTCCAGCCTCAAATCGCTTGTTGTTCTCAGAGTGCAATTAATCTTCATAATTGAAGTCGAGGAGCTCTAGCGTCTGTTGGAATCCATCACCGCTGCCAGTATTTGGTCGTAATGGGGAAGTTTCGCGTACATGTTGATCGATGTTCATATCCGGTAATTAATTGTTATTTAAAGGAAATTGGTGGCTTTGTAATTCTTTACACTTGCTTCATCGTAAGGATTCACGAGCGGTCATTTTTAGGGCAAAGTTTCAGAAGGGGAATCTTTACGTCGATTTTTTGACATTTAATCGTCTGATAGCAAATTATGAGAATAAAATCGAATTGCCTATTAGGTTTTGTTAAAATGGAACTCGAAATTTGATAAGGGTTTTCAACGCCCTACATTGATTCTACGTACATAAGGATATGAGTTGACCGGAAGGTTCTGCATTTTACTTCAAAATGAAGTTGCTTGACGTTCCAACATTTAAGATGTGTCAGTCTGCACCACGAAGTCGTAATAATAGGACATAACTAACGCGGCTAAGAGGTCTAAGCTCCGAATCTATTCAATCGTACGTTTCTAGAATTCACATTGAGGTAGCTAAATTCGTAAAACACGTGAAATGCTGTGTAGAAACAAAGTTGTTACGGGATCAAAATATAATTATAATATTTGATTACGACGCTAATCTCGGGCGCGGCTGACTTGGAAAATACAGAAGACCACATGTACACCGAGATGCTCAACTTATGTAGATGCGCAGAAGTCGATGGGTTCACAACGCTCAATAAAATCTTAGCCTTTGGATGAAATGCAGCCGCAGTGTTAGTTGGCCTTTAGATTGCTAGTGAATGCCGCCAGACCATAGGAACAGATACGTAAAGGCTCAGCACTGGCACGATTCCGACGGATCACGTGGGGTAGAAATTAGCTGATCGAAGCTAAGATGATATCGAATGTTAATAAGGCGATTTTCTCGTATATCCCCCCCAAACCTAGATGGTGATTCTCGATGAAGTTGAATGTTGATGATATAATATTCTAGCAATATTCGCATTGTCCTACAGAAGTGAAGTTTTCTGAATGTTGACTGTTGAGGAGGCGGTCTTCTTATATTGAACGCCTTCGTTGACGAAGGAGAGGTCATTGCGGCCGGGTGACGGTAGAAGTTTCCACTTCTAAATATTGCTTGTTGTTGCCAACTTACACTTGAGGAGGGTGGCGAGGGTAAGGGGACCGTGCGCAGTCCCGCACCCTAGACCCTCGAACAGTGATGCCCGGCTGCCGGCCAGCCCTCATGTACAGCACATCATGGGTTAGTCACGAATGACAGGTAGGGGTGTACCCATGACCGCCATATTGGATAATGCTGAATTCTACGCACAAAATAGAGGTTGTTATCTAAATCATAACGATTGTTGTAATTAGTCCAGAGGAGTTTTGGATGTTGCGTCCGACGGAATGACATGCCTTTTTCTTTATACTTGCTTGTCCGGTCGCGATAGGGTTCACAACATGTCTGTGCGTATTCATGACGGCGTAATGCAGTACACTGTAGAACAAACAAATTTGATTTACTGAATAAGAATCCGTCTTATTTACAAGCTAATGATGATATTGAAAAACTATCACTCGTGAGTTTTTCTTGGGAGTGAAAAAAATCTGAAATGAGATCATTGTCTTAACTTTCTCTTTTGTTACACGAAGGTACTGTTGCTTCAATTCGTTTGCGTTTTGTTGAAATGCACTCCTTCCGGGGGTCTTGGGAAGTCCCAATACCAAATTCTAGAGAAGTGCCTGCCGCAGTGCCAGCAGTGCCGCCACTAAGACCACCAGGTCGATTGTGCCAGCGCTCGGAGCCCTAGTCCGGAGGTGGCAGAGACAAATGCCGGGCATCGGAGGCCAGGGCTGCGCTGGGATGGCCGCATCACCGCCCCTGAATTCTATCCTTGCGAAGCCGTGATGAGCAATTCGCACAAATATGGTCGGTATCGCCACATCATTGTCGCCTAGACAATTTCACGGCCCAAGAACCAAGGCAGATAACATAACTCGTGCGTTGGATATTTAATGGCGCAGAGAAAAGATGCTTCTGTTTAATGGTGTGAATCATGCATGCTCTCAGAGCTCAACGAGACTTGAATCTTAAGTGCTGGAAATCGCACAGCTCTGTGGGGTGTAGCCGAGAAGATTTTATGCATAAACTTAGTATCTCCGAGCAAGTGCATGTGAATTATTTTTCTTAGTTTTCACTCTATTGCATATTTTTTCAATTCATCGTAAAAAAGGATGGATAAGTAATAGTGTCGTGTTATTAACCGGAACTTGTTACGTCACTAGTGTTTACAGTGTGACTCTTGTTTCCTGTTTGCTGTTATCTTGTCTAATTTTCAAGCTTAATATACTGTCTTAGTTTGAATTAAAATGTGAAAGTTGCTTTTTGCAGAGAAGCCCTGGAATAAATGAATGTTAAGGGCTGCAAATGTGCTTGCAGAACTTGTCGGACAAGTTATCGCCTCAATGTACGCGTCACCCCCAGAAAGACGTCTGTTGCGGGAAATTTCGTGGTGGTGATGAACCTCTTTTGCGAAAACGCATTTTGCATTAACTTGCGATTTTGGAGCTTTAGTGGAAACCGATTTTACTAAAAACTATTTCTCTGGATAATTTTGTACCGAGTACAACCTTCTTTGGAAACTGATGAATGAGGATTTTTTCTTGAATTAGATGTTTGCTCTACCATCAGCGAGTAGAGTTTCGCTGTAATCTTCGCAAACATTTAGGAGTCCATAGTCTGCTTTTACATTACTACCTTTTCGTCAAAACGATCTTGAACATTTTAGTATTGATCATATCGGTGACTGACGTACTATTTATTGCGATGCCGATAAATCAATTCATTTGAGCAAAGAAAAGCATTTACAAATACTGCAAGAACAAATGGCCAATAAATAACTAGAATTTAGATGAAACGATACTAAACCGAATTTCATTTATAAGAAGCATATCTTGTTACCTTTAACATTTCTGCTCATAAAGACTATGTAAGCTTTTTACGGTCACGTTTGTTTTGAATGGACGAGTCTTTGAAGCTAAATCTGTGAGCTGTTTAACTGGACCTGAATTTTATAAAAACTTAATCAACTATTCTATGAACAGCGCAATTTTTCTGATTCTCCTTCAATTTGTTTTCTATTTTAAGATATAGTGTAGGACCATCTATAAATTTTCTGTATTTTAACTTGAGTTTTTTTTAGAACGAGGATGATTAGAACAGAAAGAACAACATCTTCTCCTTACAAATATTTTACACCTTTCTATTAATTTGGCACACTCGATTCACGGTAAAAATAACAAAAATGGTGCCAGTTTGTTTCTCGCGAGCAGATCAGTTCAAAAATTTCACTGATTGCGTATGTTATTAGTACCGATTTCGTAAGGAAATTTTATCTGAATTTAATGTACGGTTTTTAAAATGAAAAAAACTCTGTAATAATTTGGCACACAGTGTATGATATGAAGACCATTTCTTAGCTCCATGTTACCGTGGTAGCTTTCTAAGTGTTTAGCGTCTCCTAGTCGAGGGTAGGGGACGTAGTTAGAATAACAAAATAAAATAAAACTGTAATGAATAAAAGCGCATCCTCAGTAATATGTTGATAGCGCTTGCAAAACTTCCATGCGACTGCCTAAATGTGTGCTTTTATTGTGGTGTATTTACTAGTGTGTACGGAAGGCGGATATTTTCTTGGGGAGAATAACGCCTATAGAACGAACTGATGTCACAATTGAATGCGTCACCAGGCATTCAGCGAGTCTGCAATTACAGTGCAGAGTTTAACTGATGCTGAACTATTTTGACTTTTTTTATTTAGTTCTTTAACTTGTGAACCGTCTGAGACGCGGGAACTAAATAAAGCTGACCCGACTAGTAAAGGCCTTCGTGTCAAAATTGGCCGTTAGAGTTAACAAGCAATAATACTCTAGAGCCGCTCGTTTGCAGCGGATGGGCCGGCGTTTTGTAACTCGGTCGGCAAGCGAGAGCTGTTTTCCGTCCGTTGAGAACACGAGGCGCTCAAGTTTTATGAACAATTTCACACCATTTAATCAAAATAATTATCGTGCCGAGTTATTATAGCAAAATAAGCTCTGAGACAAAATTGATGAATCAGTATTTTCCCGTGAATGTTTTAATGTAAGCAATGCGTCAAAAGTAATACATTCACATATCAAAATGATTTTACAGGAGATTGTGTGCTCAACTTGAATGTATTTTCACAAATTATCATTGTCTTTGAATAATATCATAATAAAAACTTTCATCCCGAGTCTTTCATCCGATTTAAAACCACCAGAAAAATACAAAATTTCTGTTGAATTTTATAACCTTCGCGTACAGTATAGAAATATGTAGGTATACTTATACTGTATATATGTGCATGGTGTATTGCTGAAGCTGTCAGTAAATTTATAGATCTTCTCTACCGCTTAGTTAATCGGCAGAGGATACACTTGCAGAGCAATGTAGCATAAATTACATGCGAAACATGTGCAAAACTCGGTTGTGTTTGTTGTGATATAAGTAAGCCTTGTCAAAAGTATCTCCGGTATGGTTATTTCTGGCCACTAATTTTGTACACATTTTTGTCAGTTGATGAATTTCGATCTCATCAATATTTGTTTCTTCATTATGTGACTCACGGACGGTTTTTGCATGAAGGGATAATTATATAATTTTTATTTCTTCAACTACAGCTGTACATGCATACGTACCATTTAATATTAGCATATCATATTTCATCGACTCCAGTAGAGTACATGTGCACTGCGTTGACCTCTTAGTTTATTGTTGATGACGCGGTTAAAAAATTATTACATCTTCTTGTACTTCATGAATGAAGCTAACGTCTTACGACGCGAAATTCCGTCGGCGCATATTGCAGGATTGCTATTGCCCGAGCAATTAAATTTCCTTCGAGGGGGTCGTAAACTCGGCCACGGCTGCGTCTCCGTGACTCCCGCTGCGCAGTAAAGCCTCCAGGATGACTAAAAGAGATTAAGTCCTCGCAGCCAAGACTCGAAGGTGTCCCTTTGCAGTTAAGGATTTTTTGGCGTGTTCGAAGAAGCCGACGTGCAATTGCTGTTGAAATTTCCGTGTCCTGTTCTCGCCTTTTGCCAATCTTGGTGTTCGCTCGAGACAACTTAGAGAAAGGTTTGCACTGTGAACCCTACAATTGCTGTGAATTTTATGAAGCATATGAGATTGCATAGAGTCATTGTTTTTATCTGCGGTTGTTTTCCAGTAATAGTAGCCTCCTGTCACTAAGCTATAATCTGACGCCATTCATTCGCTCTGGAGCTATGTTATCCCGTGCACTAACATAAAAGATCGCAGGGGAAACAACATACTACTCTGCAATTACTCGCGGTCGAAACGATATTTCTAGCATTTAAGGTGATAACATTCGAAGAGCCTGAGAGTAATTGCTAAGAAATTTTATTAGGACATTTTTTTTGTTAGGCGTATTTCTATTACGTTATATTCATTTTTGAAATTGTTAAAATGTATTGAATTCTCTTTGATTTTAAATTTAGTTTTACATAAAGTATAAATAATGGGATTTACATTTTAGCTACGAGAAGTATTACGTTGATCATCTTTTTGTCCCCTTTTGTCTCACGGTAACCTACGTTAACCTCGCGATGCTGTGACTCGATGTACGCATTTCAACATAGGCGGCAGAAAAGTTCAACATAGGCGGCAAAAAAGTCCAACATAGGCGGCAAAAAACTCCAACATAGGCAGCAAAAAAGTCCAACATGGGCGGCAAAGATTCCAAAATAAACACCCAAAATAAATGTGAAAAAACAAACGAAACTTTGTTACAGAAGCTCGAGCACTTGAATGCAACAGCTGTCTTCGAGAATAGAGTCAAATTGATGGCTATGGCAAATTTGTTCATATTATTTGATACCAAATTTAACTCGCGGTTTTAGGTTAAAATTTTCACTAGTCTAGTATTTATAGATCAGGTCTCTTCAGAAACCATATTTAAGAAGGAAAATCCTGTCGGTCGGGTTAGGATTTAGATCGTTACTGAGTGAATCATTATTCCGTGGAAAATTGTTCCATTTCGAATAAATTTCTTCCTGAGCTTAAAGAAAAGAATATAAAGTGTTCGCATCTTGTATTGCTTTATATGTGCTATGCATTTCAAAATAAATCGAAGTAATTCGTCAACAACGCGTTTAGCTCTTCAGCGACTCCTGAAATGCAGGCAGATCTCTGCACCATTTTCCATTATCACTCGCTGAGAACTTGGTGGCTTTTGTGCATAGTTTGCAGTTTAGGAGTGAGCCAGAATTTGAGTTCGATTTATCAGCTGTATTCCATGCGAAATGATCTATAGGAGTAAAGTTACCGAACACAGTATCCATAGCAACTTTAATTTAAAAAAATTGAGAAATTCAACGTTTTTCTGAAGCGTATGTTGGTGTCGAATGGTACTACTACTCATACGACTACTCAAATGGTACTACTCATACGGCTACTTGAATGGTACTACTACTCATACGGCTTACTACTTGAATGGTTCGGCTACTCATACGGCTTACTACTTGAATGGTACTACTACTCATACGGCTTACTACTCGAACGGTACGGCTACTCATACGGCTTGCTACTCGAACGGTACGGCTACTCATACGGCTTTCCCAAGGGAAATTTCTCGATCCTGGTCCTGACATTTCCATCCAAGGCGGATGACCTTGTTTTCTGGGACAATGAAGAAGAGTTGATGGCGTCCCAAACATTTATGCCACAAACAAGCCCAAGGTGTGGTTATTATTACCTTGGAAATAATAATTGTGACAGAATAATGGTGTATCACATGTTACCCTGACTGTTGATTACATAGCTCTGGAGAAAGTGCTTGTCAGAAAGAGAGAGAGAGAGAGAGAGTGAGTGAGAAAAGAAAATAAAAGACCCCATCAAGCTGCAAACAGGTTCAAGTTTAGTACGCTACTTGATAACAGAATTGTTACATTTTCTCCACTTCCGAGATTGTGGATTGAACTTAGCATTCTTACCGCATAGTTTTTATTCCCATGCGACCCGCTGCAAGTCTTCGTTGAGTGTGTTTGAATGTTTTCGATCGTTCACTCTTACACCGCGACTTGTGTGCGTTGCTCGAGCATGTAGACTCCGCCTCGCGCTTCCAAGTACAGGTGGTCAGGTCGCTCCCTCACTCCGTCTTCTAACTGCGTCGTAACATTCGGTGTTCCGCGGACGGCTCGTCTCGACCAGTGCAGTGAATCGCCAAAAGCAGAATCGTGTGCCCACCGGCAGGTGGATTATAGGGTCGAGTCTAGCTCTCATGAACAACAGTTAGCAGCAATTCGATATTTAGAGCTGAAGTAACTTCTGATGTCGGTTTGCATGGGGAGTCACATGTGTGCATGCGAATATACAACTGAAATGCAATTCAATAAATGTAGATTCATAACTTTTCATACAGCATTTAATGCACGTGTATCAATGTACGTGAATATAAATTATTTCTAGCTCCATCCAGTACGTGTCCTAGCATGAGGTGTACGTGTCCTAGTACGTTATATACCTGAATAATGTGAACTGCTCATTAGATACAACTGAACGTACAAGTAAAAATTATGAAAGTATTCGTCGTGCATGGAAATATGGTTCATCGTACCCATTAATTTGTGTGCAACACTTGTGTCGAGGGAAGAAAATAAATTCGTTTGGACACGAGCTTGGTGCGTGGACGTTGCTCGAACAACTATTCTTGAAACAGTTCAAGTCTTAATTTTTCGAACTGAAAGGTGAGTGCGTCACTCTGATTGACATGTTATGGAAGTATCAGAATGGACCAGTGCATAAAATGCTATTTATTTAAAATGTGTCGATGATCATAATGTATCTGAACATGAGCAGTCTCAACCTGAACACTTGTACGATTCACGCTCCAACTCCAACAAAGAGAGTTTCTAATCTCCCTTCCACCTTTGATTTGCTGGGAAAAAATTGTAGTTTTTTAAACTAAAGCAAGCCATTTCCTATGTTGTATGGAATGCTTTTTGTGAAAAAAATTGTCCAAATGCATACCAATAATTTTCGTTCGTAGATGTAGTCATTAAATTTTGTGCTGCATTCTTGTAGGGCGAGTATGTGATGGCTGTGTTTTTGCAGCATTCTTGACTTCAGCATTCCTCTTGAATGCTAAAACGATTGCCTCTTGAAAACTGGGAGAGCCTGTCTGTAGTTAAGAAAAAATCGTGCACGTTTTGAAACCTGAAAATGACTCGTATTCGTTTCTTGGAGATACTTAAAGCACTCTTGCATCTTTGGGTTGAGAAATTTTCTGAAAATAATAGTCATTTAGAGGACTTATAAAAGCTTCCGTCAACGCCACGGTTTTGAGAATTGAAAGAACATCCTTTGAAATCTTTGTGAAAACTTAGTAAAACTAAAAATTTTGAAAGATTGAAATTTCGTGCATTTCAACTTCTGGGGGTTCTTCAGGGGCCTCAACTAAAAGCACGGGAGATTCTTGAGAACGGAAATAACTATTATTCATGAAAATGTGGGAAAACACTTAGAATTTTGAAAACTGGAGGAGGCTTTCATGCGCCTCTTGAGAAGACAATCTTCGTTTTCGATCAGCTGGAAAAAATTCAATCTGTCACTCAACTTTAAATTTAGCGTATCATATTCCATGTTAATCAACATATGGCTTTTTGGGAAATGGTTCACATGAGAAAATTGAAATAAATTACTCATTTTATGATTAAGTTTTGAAAACATCCTAAAAGTTCGTTCCCAATAATCGAAATAATACGAAGTGATTGACCATAAAGTGATTGGACATTCCACTGCGAAGTTGCGCCTTTGAATATGTGAAAAGACTATCATGTTGTTACTTTAAAATAATATACATCTGACCAAGTTTTAACCCTGTGAGGTCTTGTTCATGATTCTAACATGGGTTAATAAAAAATTCGGTGAAGAAATGTCTATCGTCGTTGTAGAACCTGCCACTATCACTGGACGTTGCGATTTCGATTGAGGCGTAAATCAGTTTCAGGAAATAAATTTTGCTGAAAGTTTGATTAACCGTCATTTGCTCGGGACAAAGAGCAACAAGCGACTCAGCTACGAGCTAATTTTAAAGGAATTTTCGGATAGAATATCCCGACAGTTTTGTTTTACGGTTCAAATTTTCGCAGGCATGGCAGTACTCGCACTATTTTGTGGACTTTCATAAAGGGAACAACAAGATAAGGCTTCATCTCTTTTGTTGCTACGAGCTCCCGTCTCAGACTCCGAGTCTGGTTCACATTCAAGAGGACAAATACAACCTTAATTATAATGATTAATGATCCATTGTAGCTGTCTTATTGAACCCATTTATTACCCATACAGTGCGTACACCAACTCAGTGTTCGACTAAATTTGTATTGCATAACATACTACATTAGATTCTTAGCTGGTACCTTGATTAGCGTCATGATTTAGAATATATGTTAAAATTATTTATTTACATTTGACCCACAGCATTACTTTTTCTTATTTTCTCTTTCGTCTTTATCGTATTTTATCGAGAGTCATAGGACGAAAAGTTCACTTCGTAATTATCGTCGCTGTGATACCACTACTTATAGCCCCCGCACTTGGAGTCATACTGCTGGAGAACCACAAAACTAGGAGCTCTAACTTCCTTCGCCAGTTCCTTTGTTCGAAATTCATGATTACAGTTTAATTTCACTGGATTTCTGATGATGTACAATTATGTAATTATCGTTAATTTGTTTGACGTACGTTTGCAGAGTTTGGTTGTATAGGTCATATACACAGGAAGCGGCAAGCCTTTTGTATTCTACAGAACTATTGCGCCATCTATGGTTGATATTTTGTCGCGACATTAAAGCTGCGACGAAGTTTGTGTATAATTCGCCTTGCAATTCTTGTTGTTTTATAATAAGTGGTAATAGCGTCTTTTGGTGCCTAGAAAGCGTTACATAGCTCACTAGCAGTACGCGGTTCATATTCTTACAAAAATTGTTGCTCGAAAACGCCTCCTCATCAGGCGTAGGATGGGCAATAAAATTTGGTAACTTGAGTTTGTCTGAAGTATGCTATGGGGATGCGCCTCTAGGAATACACTGTTATCTATAAATCTTCCAAGTGTTGGGCTTTATCTTTTGTGCCCAATTTGCTCTTTCAATTTTCATACCTTCTTCACTGCGTATTCTTTGTCTTTTTCTCCCCTTCAGGGGGCATGGCTGAGGCAAGAAGGTTGAAGTTTCTCTCTCATATGGCACGGTGTCTGGTGACCTCCAGGGAGCACTGTCATGTTACCTCAACTGTAGATAAGCCTGCAGGACTTCTATCATTCGTGCCCACTTTGTTTTTTTTTAATTTTTACTTCTTGTTCGCCATTTTTTCATTGTCTGTTTTTCCTCATCATTTTTAACGTGCTGTTTCTTTGCGTTGGAGTTTCTGTATAGGAACGCACCTTGTGCATAAATTCCGCACTCTCTGCAGTCCATACTAAGTGGTCCTTCCCTAGTTAGAACACTTCTCTTTTTGGCAGGGAGCTTTAAACTAACTAGTACTATAATCGGCTCAAAAATCCAATTGTACTGGAAATTATTGAGTAAGCTCTACGCAGTAAACATGCAGTCATTTGCCTCAAACTGCAATAATTTACTCTCGAGTACGAATGATTTTATTTGCATCTCTTATTTGACGAGTAAATGAACGAAATTCTAAAGTAATTTAGGAGAAAGTATGTTGAGATAGGTTGAATTTTTTTATAGATAATCCGTGTTGTTACATAGGTTTTATCAAACATAACTACAAGCTATTTAACATCATATTGGATAATTTTTATCTTTTGTGTTAAAATATTCGTATAATGAAACTATTTGTTACATAATGGGTGCCGGATATAATAGCAAAAATTCGCAAGATTTTTATGAACATGCATGGTTTTACTTTGGGGATTTTTAATATCTTATGCTTCCCATTTAGGTATGAAACACAATTTATATAAGCCACTTGTCTATATGCACGCTGAGTTTCCATACATTTTGGTACCCGGTGGTTTTTCTGGTAGCTCTCAGGGACGTGGGTGGCTCGATGCCTCCAAAGACACGTAAGATTTCCGTTCTAAGTTGAAATCGTTCATGATTTGTTGGTGTGATGTCTTATAGATCCATACGAAGAAATCACAAGAGGCAAGACCGCAGCGCATGGCAGCCATGCTGGTCATCGTGCAAAAACATCACGCGTTTGGAAAAATTTCGCGGCGGTTAGCAAGTGCTGGCCACGGGGTGTAGCAGATTTTCAAAAAAAATATTTAATCGGGGTAGAAAATTATAGGAAACAGAATAGAAGCATGCATTCAAACTTCTTCGCCCAAAAGTTTCGCTTTATTCAAATTCGACGCTTTTTATGGAATACATTAATTGATAAGTTGAAATAATTTATTGCGCTTGGGGAGCTCATGGAACGTAAATAAGCCATAGGCAGTAACCAAGATTCAGGTAAATTAGGAAATTTTTTGTCAAAAATTGTTTCAATTGTGTAGAGCCCGAACTTCACTGATATCAGGGTGAGTATGCGCAACCTCATGAAGCGTACTCGAAACGTCTCGACTGATAAGATTATATAGTCCTGGTTTCCTCAATGTTTCATGTAGATCGCATCCATATTTTGGCGGTAGGAGTCTACTGTAATTATTTGCTGCCTAGTAAAAGTGATTGATGATCGACCATTTTGCCAGACAATCTGGCCTACGATGTCGGCGTTTCGGCTGATGCGATGATCGCTAAGTTTTTTCGGTGGACGGATGGCGTCGCTTGAGCGAGTATTTCGGATGTTCAGTCACCGCTCGCCACTAACCGATCACTTCCTCTCGAACGAGTATAATAGTGACTTCTTATAGTAACAATTTGAATCAGAATACTTGTTTTCAAAACGGGGCACACCAGTCCTAGATGCGCCGGCTTTTTGAATCCAAACTTGTTTACCTGCTAGTCTAATCGCTCCCAAACGTCGTGAGAGAGTCATGCGATAAACTTCAAGTACCGCTGTAAATCTTACGAACGGCTTTGTTTGTATTTTACTTTGGAAAACCACAGTGGTTATAATGTCCTGCGAGTGATTTAGGGCTTCCTCGTTATTCATTTTTATGGTTCGTGATTTATTTCGTTTAGCTTATGCGCATTACGAAACGCGTCGTTCATTACAGCTTGCATCTAAGAGGCTCGGCTTATGTTGTAGTACAATATTTATTAACAAATGGAGCAAGGCATTGTCACAAAATTGAACGCAAGTTATGGAGGTGATTTAGCTGAGCGGAAGGGAAGAGCCATGTACCGTCGGTTGCCCACCCTTCTACGGCTCGATTCCTATCACTACCTAACAAATCATTTAGTCGACTTATGCTGCTGCTTTTCTCTTAAAGGAACAGTAAAGTTAAACCGAGAACCAAACAAGAAAACATGTAGAAGAATAATTCTTATTGGTTGGCTGCATTTTGGTCTAAGCCAATGTATGAACACACTGTACGTACTCCTCGAGGTGATTTTATTGAATTCGGTACTGCTGTGAGTAAAGGGTTAACATGGGAGAGCTCCTGGATGCATAGAACGTGGTTAGATGCGCGCTCTTACTGATTGACAACAAGCAAGCAAAATTACGAGCTTTTTCTTGCGTTGTGAATAGATAATTTTCAATACCTTTTCTCTGTAACCTGACGTTATGGATATTTATTCCTTGTGACAACTTTTTTGAGTTTTCATGTTCAATATTTCGCTATTGTGTGAATGTAGGTTTCTTCGAAAGTTGTCATTAATAATTGTAATGAATGTGTAATTTATAGTCGACTAACTGCGCCAAAAAAGACGAGTTGAACCGTAGCAATTAATATTTAGGATTCTTCTTCCCTTAATCTTAGACTGCATAGCGTAGTCGTCTTCTTTCGCTTCCCTCGAATTGCAATTTCCTTGGAACGATAATACTGAGCTTTGCCTCTTGTACGCGGGGCACGGCCCGAGTTGAGCATCTCATTGAGGGAAATGAACTCGACGATAAATTGTGGACATTTCAATGAACTGCAAAGCGAGAAACGCTTTGTCCTGTCTATGATTAATGATCCATTGAATAATTACCGCATTTCCCTGCAGAGGAAAGAGGAAAGTCGGCAGGCAGCTTTTTTGTTTCTATAGCATTTGTGCCTCTATAAAAAAATGCTGTTTTAGTGTAGCTGAACTAATTCAACCCTGTTTAGCTTCAATATAATATGATACTCCCTACTTCGATGTTTACTGACTGTTAATATGATAAACAAACGTTTTATTTTCTTTGTCTAAATAACTGATGTCTATTAGCATACACCCTTTCATTTCAATTATTGCAGGGGGCAAAATGGATATTCATGTGAACTAATCCTTTAAGTTCATTTGAAGTGGGAAAGTATAGTATTGATGACAATAAAACAAAAGTATAGTGTCATTTGAAACGATGAGCGTATATGACGTGACGATGATAAATATTCGACATGATTTTCTGAATACGACCTATACACATGTTTGTGATGTTAACTAATGGTTAAAAAGGATGGTCAACATTCTTATTTTATGAGACCTCTTTTTCAGCGAATCACAGCCGCCATGCATCCCAAGTGGCTTTTCTTATACAAGGTATGCAATGACTCTATTTTCTGTTTGGCCTGCAATTTCTACAGTCACTGCCCGCAGCTTCCATTAGCGTTACAAGATAAGGCCCGCAGCTCCCTTTTGTACTCGTTTCATAAATTTTAGGATACGTTTTGCGTGGCGAACTGTGGGGGTGCGCACTCGATGTTGTTAAATTGCACCTCATAATCAGTATATTGTTACATTGCACCTCATAATCAGTATGTTGTCAAATTGCACCTCATAATCAGTATGTTGTTACATTGCACGTGTGGGTGTGCACTCATATAAAATGCACCCTCAGTGAACCAATTAGATGGATGTGGACGCATTGTATCTGTGCATTGTGATCCTAAGAAATATTCATTTCGTTCAGTAATAGTTTAATACAATTTGAACTTTATTATTTAGGCCCTGCTGGTATTCATGTTTTGCTCTGGTCTAACGTTTCCTTTCTACATGTCGTTAAAGGTTCATGTTTTGCTGTGGTAAAGCGTCGGAGTTTGCACAGGACTGAAAATAGATGATAAATCTGACACGCTGCAATGTTTTCGTCCAGCGCTCATCTTAGGCTACGCAAAAGGAAATTTCTGAGCTGCAGTTATGTTGCTGCAGTTCTAGCTTCTTCTTCAGCGGAACTTTTTATTTCGCGAAGAAGTTCTGTGCCGGATGGCATCGAGTACTAACAACTGGAGTGAGAAAACTCGAGTACATTGTCTGTTGATTTAAATTCGCTTGATAGGCTTATGAGCCGTGTTGTAAAGGGAGATAAGTACTGTGAATTCTTTTAAGGAATGTTTTAGAATGATACTACCTCGTTCGCTATGGTTCCTTATCGAGCACTGTCTCAAACTGTATGATTTTCATTCATAGGGATGACAAGAGTTTCCAATATAATTCAATGATTTTATACATGAGTCGAAGTTTAATTTTTTGTCGAACGAAGTTGTCTGACAATACGTCAGACTGCACTGCAAAAGCACAGTGCAGGCAAGTCATAATGGATGGCTCGTCTCTCTTAACGTTTGTTTGTCCAAGGAATAATGTAAAATCTCCATGTAGGTTTCGATCCTTTCCTCATAGCTAATGAGCAAAAGCGAAACCTCTGTTCTGACCGCCATGTTGTCTTCTTCTCACCTGCCGGCCCCAACCTTCTCCATGGTCGCGAATTTCCTTAGCAGCTAGAAGCGTAGCGCGACCTAATTTCAGGTTAAGAGTCGTCGAATGGACTTAAAGGTGAAAGAATATTTTGAAACTAGAAAACAATTGTTGCCATATGATTGTTGGTATGTCGTGAGTTTTACAAGAATTTTCGCGAAATATCAAAAGCAGATGATATGAAATATCGGTTACGCTAATAGTGTCGTGCGCAGTGGAAGTCAAATTGTGGCTAATATAAATTATCTCAGATTTTTAAGTATGTTGGAGGGCGCTTGCAGGAGCTGCTGGCATGAACACGACTGAGCTCACTCACTTTTTGAAGCCTCTGAATGATAGGCCGTGATAGAACCCCAAAGCACGGCAGGAGCTTCCTTGAAAGTAGGAATTTCGGAAGAAATTCTACAGTACAATAGCTAAAAAGAGATCAATCGTACGTTCAGGAGAAAGCATGAGTAACGACGAGCTTTAAAATTGCAGTTAACTCTCAAAGCGTACATTTTTGGTTTCAGTGAAATATAGTTCCTCTTGAGTTTCCTATCGTCGATAAAATTGTTTTTTCAGGCAAATATTCATGGAACGCTACGTATTGCACAGCCGGCAATCGTGGGTAGATGGTCCATCGGAACGATTATTGCCTCTGACGAACCGAGTTTTTCCCCTCTCCAGCTAGCTCGGCCAGTTGACGTCAGGAGGCAGGAAAAGCTTTGAATATCCTAAAAAGTAAAGCCATACTCCAGACATTAGTTACTTTGTAAGAATCTCTCAAAAGATGTAAATACGTCGATAAAGAACTTGTCTGGTGCGAAGTTCTGTTATGCAGAGTACGTAAATGACGAAGAACACCTGGCCTGGCCTCCGAACCGCCCAATTTCAATCTATATAGTAGAGCTCCTGCAGTGTTTTATCGATAAACCAGTTCAGAATCAGTGCCCCGCTGTAGTTTCAGGAAAAATGTTAAAAAACCTCTGATGTGAGACTAAGGATTCGCTTGCAGAAGTCTGAAGTCGTGTGCCCTTAAAGAAGGCTTCTAAGCTTACGTGAGCTCAACCATTCAGGTAAATCAGAAATGTAATAATTCTTGCCGACAAGTTCATGAACTTCGAGTAGTGTGACATTGAATTACTACTCCTGTTTCGTCGTGCTTCGGGAAATTCTTGCATCGTAGGGCAATTTAATTTTACCGTTTCTGCGCAGAGTAAGCCTTGATCTTCTCTACCAAAGTAGGTAATGAGAAGTACTTTTAATAATCGTGTCAATATCTAAAATATTAGTACCATTGTTCTTTAGTGCATTACGCTCTGTCAATATTTAAAAATAGAAGGCGGTTTCGTTCGGAATGGTGGGGACATTGGAGTCTCCAGTAGTGGCCTCCCGGCGGCCGGTCGTCCGGGACTTCGCTGCAAATATTTCGAACCCAAGGAATACTTCCTAGATAAAATTATAGTGAACTTGTTTTCCTCTAGATTACACTTTCATATTAAAAGGTAGGAAATTCCCAAAGAACGGTGCCCTGAATTTGAGAGAATTTATACTTTTTTATGTAGGGGAATTTGAAAAAATGTGCACACGTTTTGGAAAGCTCACATTTTTGGTTTAACTTGAGATATTTCAAATCTGCCTTCGCCACATGATTAGCAAAAAATGTTCGTTAGTAGCAGTAAATTTAAGAGCAATTATTTAAAGAACATAATGTGCACTGAGCTTTATAACAAGAATATAACAGCTCTTGTTGAAAGGGTTATTTCGTTACAGTGAAACCCAGTTTCCCAATTATTCGACTGCTCATTTCTCCGGTTCTAGTTGAAATATTTTCCGTCTCTTTCCCACTCTGTTTTGAAAATTTTATTTTTTAGATTGTATAAAATTTTAGCTGGTAATTGAACAATGTGTTACACAATTCAAAACGCATCGTTCACAGCACACATTCTCATCAGTTGTAAATAAACAGAGATAATCCAGACAATAATTAATTTACGTATTGAAGAATAAAAAATACAACTAGTTTAAACAATTCATAGAGTTGCATTTATTATCATCAGCCCTAATGTCCTTCAACACGCATGCCGTTGCGTTCAATACATTTACTGTAATTGTCCGACCTCTATTGATATCCCCTGTTCTGCCAACAACTCGTGGCTCGTTCAATACGCGAAACTGGAATATTTCTATTTCAACATGAAATATGAGCTTTTATAAGCGCGGATGCATTTTTTTACACCCGGTATTATACTCAGATCATCTCGTTATAATGTATGCGTGTCCACTGTTCAGTAAAATCATATGGTATATATTGAAAAATCATCCTTCAATAATTAAACAAGGCGTTTTCCATCATGTTGTTGTTTCAGTCTATCGGGATTAAAGTGAACGAATTATATTTACTGTTAGTGGATATTTGTAGGAAATAAAAAAAAAGTTATTTTAGAAACTCAAACGGGACTTAGTGAAGGTTCGAAATATTCATTTTTTATGATTTGGATGCTACAATGGGTCGAATAACTCGCCATATAATTTACAATTTGCTATTAAACATATTTTGGAAAACCTTGGAGAATTGCGAGTCCTGCGTAAAAAGGGCAAAATAAAATACATCAGGTAATGTGCAACGAAAGAGGATTTATTTGAAAACGTTCAATCAACAACGAAAATGGGAAAACAGAATGACAAATAAGTATTGGTAACATGTCGTTCAACTATATTAATATTTGAATAATTGCAGTATCACAGTTAAATCTTGTTCAGTATCCATATGAGGGATCACCTTTAGACCTAAAAAAATGAATATAAATAGCGGCTTTCTTCGTTAACTTTAATATGAGTTTGCCCCTGTGCTCTTATCTAACCCCTAAGGGACCTTAGGATAGGCAATAGGGTTAGGTTAGTTAGGTTTGTCTAGCCTATTCTATGAGGACTCGCGTCCCCAGGGGACACTGTTAGGTTACCTCAAGTATAGATAAGCCTTCCAGACTTCATCGTTCGCACCCACTTTGTTTCTTGCAATTTGCACAACTTCTTCGCTATGTCTTCCTTTTATTTTTGGCCTTTTCCTTTGAAACTTGCTGTTTCAATGCGTAGGGAACCTTGCGTGGAAACACACCTGTGCATAGATTCCACATTTTCTACAGTCCATTCTAGATGGTACTTTATTCTCTTCGCTCTCTTTTACCACACTTGATGGGTATACAGAGCTTTAAATTACCAAATTTAATCGCAATAATAATAATGCTAATATCCACTGCAACATACTTGAACCTCATCTCCCATTTTTAGATCTTTATGGCAACGATTGTTCTCGAGTGCGTCTGGATCTGATTGTGAAGGCTTAAATCTATGCTTATGACGTCGTTCAATGTTTTTTTTGTGTCATTATGTCTTGAGGTGTAAAGTTCAAAAGCTCTGTCATTTTCTCTGCGAGTGTTCACATCAATTTTTATTTTATTGTACTACTTTAGCATTTTTCTAGTGGGTTGATTGGTGCACGATAAAGACTAGCTCAAAGTAACACAGCGGTAGAAAACTCGTTTTCTTATTAAAGGACGGCTCCATGAGCAGCATGTACTGGAGCGCGTCTCGGGCTGCTGCTGCACTGTTGAGGGGCTCTGTTGCCGCCAGTAACATACGACCAAGCCCATCGCTACGGTCATCGTACGTGTAACGGCCCCAGCGTCTCTCCAGGTGCATATAGACCTTGTGGCGATATCCCTGCAATGATGTACACGTATGTTTTTCCCTTTCGAAATGGGTATTTGACAGTCAATCGAGTTTCTAAGCTAGAACAGCCTTGATTGAGACACAAAAGAAAAGATTGCTATTGGTCTCATCAATATATATAAACTTCCCCTGGTTCATGTTATTATCCATCAGGGTTTATTTAGGAGTTCTTCTCCTTTCTTGGTTGCTTCCTGAGTTCATGAATGAGGGCTTTGGTATGATTTTTCATGCATGTAATCTGCAGTTTTAATTGTTTGCACCGTAAACGTATTTACAATTGTACTAGTTTTAGGATGTAGATATAATGTCAGAAACATCAAATCACTTACAACTTTTCATTTTGTCTCTGAAACTGTAATAAAAGAGTTGTCTTCTACGGACGTCAACTTCCTTTCAACACGTTTTTCAGTTAATTTTATCTTCCGGTAACCAGCATGGTTTTTTGGTAAATTCTCGCACTCGACGAAGCCATTTGTATGCCGCTAGAACGGGCCTATATTCGCATTTGCTACGGCCTACCAGTCGGCATCTTTTTCAGCACCAAGGATGACGTAAAGCTGAGTGTCTTTCTAGGACCGTCTCTTGAATGCTCCACGTGTTGAGTTACTTCACACATGAATCTTCATTATTTTAGTCGAATGAATTCGAGTCCATTCCACCCTGTAATTGTGTTAAATGATGACGTCTTGAACAGCCTGGCAATTTTAATTTTCGATCCTAATCTTGATTAGGATCCACTTAGAAGCTTCTGTGTGTAATATTGGTAGATGCAGTATCGAAGATACCTTAAAATATCTCCATCGAAAGCATTTCTAAAGTCCGAACCTCTATACATATCTATAAAACACAATTTGTATCCCTATACTGTGCCATGTAACCAACTGTGTTGAATCTGTAATTTTAAAACAAACTCAAATTATTTTAAATAAAATTGAACTATTATAATATACAATTAAACGAAATTGAACTATTTTGAGGCAGAATTAACCTATTTTAAAATAAAGTTGAACTATTTAAAATATGGTCAATTTTTTTTAATTATAACGAACTCTTATTTCACAATAAATTTCGAATAATTCAAATTGAACTTGAACTATTTTGAATTTAGTTTCACCTTTGTAAACTAAACTGAAAAAAGATGTGTATATATTTAAAATAATCTCTGGGGACTTTGAGCAGGTCCGCTAGGGACTACATGGTGCCAGGGAAAAGGTGCAAAATTTCACCCCTGCCAGAAAGTGGCAAACTGAAAATTTTTGCTTCAGGTTTAACGATTAAAAAGATAAATTAAAGAATACCGTTGACTGCAATTTTGTAAGGTTTGTTTAATTGTGAGTTCATATATTACCGAGATTTATCGAGATTTATCGACAGATTTTGAATTATATTTAGCAGAAAAGGTTTTCAAAAATGTCAAGGATGGACATGCAAGTTTTTTTAATCAAAACTTTTGGTTGCTCAACGTTCATTTGGTGTCTAGTTTTAGCTAAACAAAGTTCATTTGGTGGCACACGTGAAATAACTTATTAAATCCGAACTGAATTCTTGTGCTATGAAATTCTTTCAATTTGCTGCCTAGTTTCAACTATGCATACATTATTATAATTTAACAATTTATTTACTACGCGGCTTCTCTATTTTATTACACATTGATTTTACCTTTAAGAGAGTCAAGAATTCTGCGTAAAGTGTCCGCAGGCTTGCAGGATAGTTGAGTTTTAAAAGGTCTCCAAATTTAGGCTATTCTCATGCTGGCATTCTTGAATCTGAGGAGCAGCCACAGGCGTAGCGGGAGCTGAAGGCTGGGTTGGGTTCTCCTCAAATGCACCGTCAACAATACATAAGCAATGAACCGTGTTCGGCATCCATATTCTTCGAGATCTTAATGATTCGCTATTTTTTTCAATATTTGCTACAGTTTATTCGCTCTGTTCGTCATGCATTAGAGGACGCCTCTAATTCAAGCCTCTATCAGAGCGAAGACAATAAAAAAACAGATATAAATTATTACGTAACGTATTTATATCTTCAACGGAGGCTGATGCACATGTGACTCCACTGAATCAGATCAGAGCCGTTTTGCTTCTGTTGAGTCGGACCTACATTCGCAAGACAGGGCTTAGAGGCTTTCATTCTACGGAGCAAGGAATCGTCAATTATCTTTGTTATTTTTATTTACTTGTTTTATAAGAACTCTGTGAACTGTTGCTTACAGTCCGTTCTCTCAAGTTTACTGATCCTCATGAAAGAAACTTACTGTTTACATGCTGAATGTTGAAGTTAAGTAGTATAAGTTCGTGCATGGCATGCATTTGTTAGATGTAAAAGCTGATCTCTGCGGTAACTATCAGACCTCAGGATTTATATCAACGACTGAGTTTGCCCTACTTGTTGCTGATGCCGTATTCGGGGCTGGACAGTTAATTTACCCGCTGATAGTTTGCTCATCAGACGACGCACGGCAAGGTTGTTTATGACAGCATTTTGGACACTTTAGCTCGGTGGTATAACGGAGTCACTGGAGAATTTCACTAGACGGTATAATTAAATTCATCGGCTATTAAAAATAATAGAACTACTGTGTCTAAAGAAGCAAGCACTTCTTTAAAACGCTCCGATGTTTTGCTAATGGACGAAAAAATTGAAAGAAGTAAACAAATACGTTCGTTTATATTTTAGAGGTGCACTTGTGTATCTTTAGATCATTTTCTAAGGAAAGAAAATTTCGGAGGCTTCTTGAGCAAAAATGTCGTTTTATCACTGTACAAAGACAGCCATTTGACGTGTTATTAGAAATGCTAAGATTTTGGTGCAAATACTAGTACTTTTTCACATGTGGCCTCTTTTCCGCCAAAAGTCATATACTGTACATGATGCCTTTTCTGGGGGAAAATTATCGTAGTTGATACCGCCGTGTTTCTCCTTTGGCAGTGCAATCTCAAAAAGTTGTATGCAAAATATAGTAGAAAATTTTATAGAGTCTCGAGACCTACTGAATTTCATCCTGCATAAAAATTTCGGATGCATTCACTTGTTGTTCGGACTATCGAAACTCAGGTAACCTTGGGATTAATTTTATTTGTTTTTATCCAGCACTAAAGTGAAAAGGAAAGGATATTATACAAAAATGAAATGGACGCATGACTCGTGAAAGAACTGTGTTGGTGAGGCAGTTTGCAGCCTAGAGTGGAGCTAGTAGCGCTAGTACCTCACAGTGCACCGCGCCTTGTGGGGCTCTAGGGCGGACTCGCACAGCCAGGGCTGTGATCTGCAGCGTTCCTTTCAGGCTTTGCGTTAGGGCTGGTAGTTCTTTGGTTCCCTTCTCTTGATGGTGGTTAGTAAAATGAATCGAGTAAAGTCAAGTATATCATTTAATTGAAGTAGGTTTAATTAAATGTCAACTCTACGGTAATTTTCAAGTGATTCACCACGAGTGTTCTGGGGAACCTAATTGTGCAAAAACGTTGCATTCAAAAATTATCATAGTTTAGTTAAGTAGATTGTTAGCACTTTGACTAACACACACAATGCATTTCCAAACTTACCGTTAGTACGCTCACAAAGGGCAGCACGAACTCCGAATACCACTGCTGCGGTACCGAGCAAACAAAACCAAACGAGAACACCTAACGCTGACGTGCCGAACCTTCTATTCGCAGAAGTAAATATTTGTTTCATTTCGGCTCGAAAAGGTGTGAGGCTACAGAAATGAGTGAGAAAAGCTTGAAGTATGTGATGGCTTGCAAACTTATTTTCTGATGTAAAAAGACTGTTCTACGGATTTGTCAGTAGCAAAAATCACGAGGGCTGCAGTTCTATGTCATTACTATTAATTATCGTGTTTTTATTTATTTATTCTAAAGCGTTTTCTGTACATTCAAAATTAGTGTTATTCGCTGGCATGTTGCATAGCCTAATTTTTCAGGGTTGCAGTTCTTGATTGGTTTCCAGTCTCATTATTTTTGCCATTCTGGATCTACAACGACAGTGCCGCCACCTCACTCTCATCAAGTGCGCTCATTGCAAACCTAAGACTTTTTTGAGTCCATGCTTTTACCATCGATTTGTTCTGAAAAGTAATTCTTACCTAAAAGAAACACTTCATTGATGTTCAGTTCGGGCTGAATCCATGAATTTAGATTTTGAATTCTAAGAGAGTACCGCTGAGTTACTCACACAACAGTCTTGAGCCAAGGCCTTAAAGCCAAAAGGTGGACAGCGGGGCTGAAAGCAGCGTTCTGTTGTAAAAGTTACCTTCGTTCAAAAGCGATGTTTTTCCAGAAATTTAGGAAGCATAATATTTATATATTTGATGTGTAGCGTGCACTTCGTATGTGTCAAGTTTGAGTCACGCAGACCCCATAATTACGGACAAAATTTTATACTGAAAAAATTGCGGTCATTTTAGAGTAATCACGAATTTCGAAATGGTCGGAATTCGACGAAGTACTGGAAACCTTTCGCTAGATGGGTTATTGATTTACGTCCTATGTTTAATTATGTAATTATCGTCACTAGTATTGGTGAAAGAGTGCAGTGAATGAAACATTCTAAGCAAAATTATTCGTTATTAAAGATTTACATGCTTTGAGTAGCAATTATAGTTATGTAAATCATCAGTTCTTATTCTATTCTGTTCGTGTCCTTTAAGTTTACTGCTGCAGGTTGTGAGTAATAATTGCTCCGTAATTTCATAACTTTTCATGAACAATGCAACTAATTTATTACAAAATTATCATCGAATTCTTATTCCTGTTTTCTTTATTTATTTTTTCACAGGTATGCTGATTTTTTTCGCTTTATATTGCTATAATTTAACCCTGACATCCTGTATTCACGGGTATCCAGAAATTTCCTATAATGTTTAAAAATTGCTGCTGAAGTCATTGTTCTAGCATGCCTGTTCGAAATGACGCTAGTGAACTATGTAGTCTAATGATGCTCGTCCCAAAGGAGCTGTTCAGACCTGCAGTTATGGCTCCGTTCACGGAGGCCTCGCCTCGTCTGCGACCCGCCCACCCCTCACCTGTCCTGGATTGGGTTCCTCTAGTCAAATTTTGATCTTTGATCGACTTGGCAATGATGTGGTGATGAGGTGGTTCATTAATGCATTCGAGTTCTTAGCATCCTCTGAACAGCATCAGTGAGAGATTTTTCAGTCGAATAAAATCGTCTAGTCGAAATAGAGTACGTAAATTTTTTTCTGAGGTAGTTCATCATTATATTCACTTCGAAACAATTGTTGTACAGCTTTGATAGAATTTTATTCAGTCAAACTTAGCAACCCAATCTCCGTTTTCTTCCATTGAAACAATGGGCTGCAAATAATTCTGCGAAGAAATTTTATCGCTAAAAATAATTCAAATGATGTGTCGAACAATCGCTGAATATTTTTTGAGGATTATGTGCATTATGTTTTCAAACATTTCTTACGGGTTCATTCCGGCGCAAAGATTTGAAAATTGTGAATTCTACTCGTATGATCAAACTCTTTGCACGGTACACAGTTTTCACTGTTTTTTGTTTCCTATGTCGGAATGCTTACGTAACAATTGCTGTTCATATTCTTCGTGACTTGTTGTTTATGGATCACGTAGCCTACATTCTAGTTCATTTGTTTGTCATGGTTTTGTTCAAGTGTCCACTAGTGATGTTACCCTTGCACATTGTTCGAATTGTGATCTCATCAATGGCGTACATGTAGTGCGCTGGTGTGAGGGTGGTGATACTGCCGTGAATATGCGAGTGTGCATCAATGAGAAACACTGCGCTCCAGGTGGAAATTTACCACCTGCCGTTTGTACTGTAGTAGAGCCGTTCCAAGTATTGTCACGCACGCGTTGGCTCTCACAATTACAGGGTGGCGGTGGCGCTGCTGGGGGCTGTCCGAGCGTATGTCATGCAGTGTGCAGTGCGGGTTTTAGAAACACTGCACGAGTGGGGCTGCAATGTCTTTCGACACGGACGAGGATCATGCTTCTGGAGACTATTTAAAGCACGTAATTAGGGTCTAAGGTGTTTGGCGAACGAAATTGAGATCCCATCTCAGGTGAGGTATGTTGGTGTTTATCAGGGTAGACTTAGCTTTTTCAAGGATATGTGTTTTCTTAGCTTTACTTTTAGGTGAAACAGCAACCCATATTTCAAGAGTCAATTGGGTCGTCGGTTTCTCTCAGCGGTTTTTGCTGATTTTATTTTTTTTTTGCATTTTGCCTGTGAATTAAATATAACTAAAAAGTCGAGATGACTAAGGTTTACAGTGATGCAATTATTGGAACATGTTTAATAGTGTAAACATATAATCCTGCTACCTTATGAATACTCCTTCACCAAACTACAGTAAATAATCTAATGCAATAGATATGTTGTGTCAGTTTTGTGTTTTTGTATGTGTTCACAGCAGTAACTGTCGTCTTCTATATTTCATTGTTAATATTTGCCGAATGCGCCCAGATATGAACGTGAAAGAACTATAGGTTTGCCTTCACTCATGATGTGATACATCCTAATTACGTAAGTGCGTCGTTAGGAGCGACACTCAATGGGAATTGCCGGTGACTATTCACTTTCACGACGTAAGTGCAATTATTACTTAAGTGCAATTGCATCGTTTGGAGCAAGTCTTGGTGGGAATTGTCGACCGCGTGCCTTCTCGACGGCTACGCGCCCCGTCTCCGGTTCCCTCTTCGACAAGGAGGAGTGTGCGTTGAAAATGACTTCTTCAGCATGCGCTCGCTGCTTGAGGATGTTGGAGACGCGTGGGATTCCCGAGCTTCGGGTACTTAGCGAGATGTGTTCACAGGGCTCTTCTCGTTAGTGTACCTTAGGGAATTTACGCTCCTCGGTGTTATATCTCCCATTGATCGCAACAGGCGGCGCATATATCGCATGAAGCTGTTGTGTTTCTTTTTGTAATCAGGCGAATTTTTTATATTGCTTTTCTTTTCGGTGAGAGCTGTGTGTGGGCCATGCGACCGTCCTCGAGTACCAGTGTCACTGGCGCTTTATTAGCCTGTATTGTTTTTATATAACATTTTGCTGCCCTGAATGAACGCATTAGAAGTTAAATAACTGCATAAAAATCGACCACCTGATCTTACGAATTTTGATCGCTTTCACATTCTGAAGAAGAGTCATTAAGTAGCAGTGATGTGTATTATGATCGAATAATAAATGGCAGCGTGTATTTCTCAATTAATTAGATATTCAACGGCTTACTGAGAGTGGCGAGTTTCAAAATATGCATTATACGTTTTTTTTTTGGCGTTGATCTCTTCGAATTGTGAAGGTATGTCCGTTTGTCAGTTAGTATTTTCATTGCTATTGTTCTCATGGCGATCTCAAAACCGTTCCACCATTACGTTATTTTCAGGCATGTCTATAATTAAGGCAGTCGTGGTTGGAGTAATCATGGTTTAATGAGTTAAATAGCCCATTATTTGATGTTTAATTTCTTCCCTTGCAAGACATTGGTTATTACGACTTTAAAGACACAGCAGACATTTATTTCTCATGATGGAAAGCGCGCAAGGCTCTCTATGAATTGGTGATAGTAATATTTCGGGACTACATTTTGGCGTGGATATTATCTTTGAAGTGAAAGTTTATATATGGGCATGAGGCCCAACCGTTACAGCAATGCCCTCGGGACGAGACGTGTGACCGATTGCAGTCCCGGTGCCCCTCAGCACGCCTTCCGCCCCGACCGCCTTCTGATGTGTCCCGTGTGCCCCACTACCGCAGAGACGCCGTCCTGTAACACGTTCGATCGACGGTACGAATTACAGTCCCGCTATCTTTTGTTGCAAAAATTTGTCCAATAACTATTATGAATAACCAAGTTGTTTTGACCTAGGAATGAATGATCTTACCCAGACTGTTATCTTCTTATGAGTCGGCGTGTGCGATGCGCTGCTCAACAGTTGGAGCATTTCTACAACACGCGCCCGAACCTAATTGGCCCTCCTGCCACTAGTGGCGTCTAGTAGTGTCCTTTTAATTGGTGTGCCATTGCAGTTAAGTAGCTGCACTGTTTGTTTTCTTCTGTATAATATAATTAGAATTTATTTCAGTCAATCCGTGGACTTTGATTTAGCGGAGTGGTTAAAATAAAAATGTGTACGAAATTTTATTTCAAACTTGAAAAAAAGCTGCAGAAACTCGTTTGGTCTAGGACCCGTGTCGATATGATACTATGTGTCAAATCAAGTTTATTCTGCGGTACAATGGACGATGGATGAACATCAGTCGACGACGGTGTCTGTTCCAAACGTCTATCAACAAACCCACCACCAGAAGGAAAAATGAAAATTCTTTAGACGATCTTTGCAGATTGTAGGCAAACTATTCACGATGCTTTTGAAAAGTAGACAGTCTTATGAAACACTCCGTCGACAAATTTTGTTTCGGTGAGCATTTTTCACGCCAAAATTATCTGAACATTTTGGTAGCGCTGAGTATTAGGAAACGTGAAGGCGGAAAGAGGAGCTCGCTGTGGCTGAGACGTCGTCCTCTTCTGGACTCGACGCATGCGCGCTCGCTGCACTCAACGCGCGTCCGCTGCCTTTGCGTGATGACTCCTCGTTCTGACGCTCATTGCGTCGGTTGCGAGGTGCCGAACTGCTGAAAATGCATTGATACTTCGGCTCTTTTTGCGTTCCTTTCCCTCCTGCTGATTCGTCGAGCATACCATACGTATAATATTCTTGAGTTCTTCTGGGGTTTTCTGATTCAATTCTGTTATTGTTGCCGGTTATTTTAGCATAGTAGAACGGAACTCTTTATTTACAGCGTAAAATTTTATTTCCAGGGCTTCGAAGTCCTGCGTTGCTTCTTGCTTTGGTCTTCTCTTTTGAAACCAAAATTGACGGAGCGCTCCTCGTCATCATGCAGGTACTGCTTTTTCTTATATATTCCCAGCCCTTTGTGCTCCAGCGGTGAATATTTAATGGAATTAAGACGCTTCCTATGGTCTTGCTCTGCTTGTCTTGCTCCTGAGACATTATTGGACAATAAATCTATCTAGTATTCTTAGTTCATGACTTAGCTAACATAACTCAATTTTAACGTTTTTTGTTTGTTCTGACATTGAATTTTCATTGTCCCAGGCTTTAAAATTTGAAAGAATTTAATTATAAACTGCATATCAATACTAGCTGTTTATGTACATGTACACGTGAGAGTATTGTGCAGCTAGAACATCTCATAGAAATCATGAGCCCCTCCTGTACAATTACCCTGGCTCGAGGACCCCGTGTTGACCTAGAGCCAGGCGTCCATTTTTCAGGCGCTGGGTATGCAGCTACGCCGGACGGCCCATCGATTCGACATGCTTTGATAAAACGCTAGCGTTTTGAGGGTAATGTTCGTGCTGCAGTTCATGGTAGCCCGCTATTTCTGTCTTGCAGAATTCTACATGCTTCAATCGCGATTGACCTACAAAGCGTGGTGGTTAATGTCTTTTCTTTTCGTACGGACTTTGGCTCCTTCTGAAACAATGACTTTGCATTTGTAACTGCCCGCGGTACGAATGTTTTGAAATAAGTTAATGCTAGCGCGATATCTAGTGGCATTCTTCTGTTTTGTCGGCATGCACGAATGCAAAGTTCGAACTATATTTTCTGTGCTCACATTTTTATTGCCTTCAATTATGTGTTTTTTATTGGTAAAATGTCGCTGTTATTTTTCTACGATGTTTCTTGGCACTGTGCCTAGCAACGCAGCTACTGAATCTGGTGTAGTGTCAACCTTGAAGCTCGCGTTTACGTTTGCCCCAAGTGTCTTAGTGAATCAGGGAATCTACGTATATACGTAGAGCTTTCGAAAATGCCTTTCTAGTCTCTGTATATTAACATAAGTTGCAACTTTCTATTGATGTAAGTGAAAAATATCTGGAAAATATTCCAATGGGTATTTCCTAGCTAAAATTCTATCATCCCATTTGCCCTCCGGTTGTCTTAGTCATTTTATTCAATTTTGCTATCGCCAGTTTTGTGATGGAAACCCTAATTTCATTGCTATCGCTGGTTTGTGATATGAAGCAGTTCCGTATAATTGTTGATCGTTATCGTATTTTATGGTTTTCTAGATTTTCATCTAATTTCAATTCGTCCAGTAAAATTTACGTCAGTTCTGTTCGTAAGTATAGTCCTCGTTTGCGCAGCTGCAAGTGAAACTTAGATCGTTCCCTAGGATAGGAGCGAAGATATTAGTGCTTTAGAAATGCCTAATTTCTGTGCTCAGATATTTATCGCAAGATTATTTAGTGGTGGAACGCAAAGCTAGTGAATGAAACAGCTTTTCTACAATCTCATTGTTCTCACCGGCACTTTTATTCTTCGTATTTCGAACTAATCAGATTTTCGCAATCCACTGCCTGTTTTTGAAACTTCCAGCGCTTTTCTTAAAAGATGCGGAAGCCTTCATGCAGAAAATTATTAGGGTGCATAACTTGGAATAGGGCAACCTCGACCAATACTTCGTCTATTTAAAGTTTACCATAATTTTTTGAATTTATCGCTGAGCACTAGTCAGTCCATATTACTGAGCACTAGTCAGTCCATATTTCAGTTTCTCTAAGTTCATTTAGTGTCCCATTATGCCCATTCATTATAGCTAGATGTTTCGCAGTTTGTTACCAGGTTTCAATGTGTTAGCATACGAATAATTTCTTTGTCTGAGCCTTTAATGACAAATACATTTACAGAACATATAATTATTGCATTTCAGAAGGACTATTCTCCGGCTCGAATTAACATTTTTAATCTCTTCTGTAGATAAAAGTGCTCATCCACAAATTTCCATTGATCAGAAAATGCATTGCACAACAACTCAAATGCAAGCCAGGTTTCTTTTACAAGTTAGCGTATTGGCGGAGAGAATGACGTGGAAGTCTCCTTTTAGTTTTAAGCCTTTTTGGTGCGAGTATTTCCCAACACTTAACGTCAGTTGCTTCAGAAATTACTTGTGACCTTTTCCACCCTAGCTTACAGCCACATAGTGGTGGAAATAAGAGTTCACCTCAGAACACGCACTGGTGTGCCTGTACCCGGTATAAGGACACCACAGATGTACGGACAAGCGTGCTGTACGGACGAGCGTGCTGTACGAGCGAGTTCTGCATTGCCTGGAGAGCGTGTAGGAGGCCTTAGCTCGCACATGGGAGCGTGTGGCAATACACGTGCGCAAATGATCGCTCCTTGCTTCACACGCACGCGCCTCTCCTTATACGAGGCGTCGTAGATGAACCGATAAGATGCTTCATAAGGAGAGAAACTTGGGGCTACATATTTCATGTGTTGCCAGTCGGCTGATGCTTTGCGGGCAGGTCTCATGATTTCTTACACGCATCGGTAGTTCTTAGGTGCTAGAGTAGGCCTGTTGTGCTCAGTAACTTAAAGTCTTATCAACGTATTTTGTTTATCGTTCCCATAACATAGAGGATTCTAGCAATCTCGGTTATAGCTTCAGATTACGTCATTAAAGTTCAGGTTGTAACCAACCCAATCTAATGCATGGTAAATTTTTGAGCTGCAAGACGATTTGATGCTCTATAATCAAGATCCCAACGAGTACAACAGGTATTGTAATTTGACTGAGATATAATTTTCAGCGAACGAATTTCACGGAGAACCTAATAAAGGTTTGTCATTTTTTGATATTCAAGTTTTTCCAAAGTAATTTTGTAAGTTTTTGGTAATTGATTTTTAATTGCACTGTAAGTGTAATTAAGTACTACGACCATAACATATAACCATATACGCAGCCTTGTTCCCTTGTTTAAATGTGCAGGTCAATGAAGTCTTAATTTTAAAAAATCTACTTCGTATTTCAATTGACCATATCGACCAATGAATTAAGAAATGATTACCTCACCACAGTGGTCTAGCAACAAGCACATCGGAGCCTCTATTTCTCGACATGGATCGTCTAAATTACTCCAAAGATTTCTGGGTTATTCACTATGGGAATAACATAGTGGAGGGGAGACAAGTCATTGCTCTTTTTAAGATTCATTTTTATTGAACGTCTATCAAGCCAAACCCTTAAACCTTTACATTGCTCAAATTCTAGTTAACGAAGGGAAATTGTAAAACAAACTATGAAACTTTACCTGTAAGCGACTTCATATGCAGTAAAATCATGTGTAGCATGCGTCAAAGGTTCTCAACCAGTTATGTAAAACAACTTTCACACGATAATCATGGTGTTTTTCCGGGTTACATCGCATTTGAATTATTTTTGAAACATGCTAGATATTTCCGACAGAAAATTAGCCTGGTTAGGCATAGTAAAATATGATTGGTCAGTAACGAGCCGTCGTAGCATGCAGCCACCTAAAGTACGTTAACACTTTGCCTCCGAAGTACGTCATATACAGAGTGTTCCAAAAAAATGTACCCCTTTTTTTAAAAGCCTATATCT